>PVIR01000924.1:0-144515 GCA_004026965.1 Petromus typicus | reverse complement strand
GTCTATCAATTTTGTTTATCCTCTCAAAGAACCAACTTTTGGATTCATTGATTTTTTGAACTGTTCTCTTGGTTTCTATTGCATTAATTTCTGCCCTGATCCTTATAATTTCTTGCCTAGTGCAAGCTTTGGGTTTGTTTTGCTCTTCTCTTTCTAGTTGCTTGAGGTGCAGCATTAAGTTGTTTATTTGAGCTTGCTCTGTTTTCTGGATGTAGGCCCTCAGTGCTATGAATTTTCCTCGTAGAACTGCTTTCATTGTGTCCCATAAATTTCTATATGTTGTACTGGGGTTATCGTTTAGTTGTAAGAACTGCTCAATTTCTTCTCTAATTTCTTCTATGACCCATTGGTTGGTCAGCAGAATGTTGTTCAGTTTCCATGTGTTTGTGAAGATCCTTGTCCACTGTTTTTTTAAGTAGTGGTCCATCTTATCTTTTTTTTCCTCCTGGCATTTTAGTTACATATGTAATAGATCTTTTCACTGTGCTTGTGTTTTGTAGTTTTAAAATATTCTTTCTTGTTTTTCTCTCTGCCATCCAATTTGGATATTTTTCTTGATCTATAGTCCTTTCATGCTTCTTCTATTGTAATTGATATGCCGTTAAATTTATTTAATTAATTCTTAATTTTAATTATTTAATTTTTCCATTTTATAATTTTTATTTCAGTCCTTTTTGAAATTCTTCTTTACCTTTATTTTCTCAAGTATATTGTCCATTATCATTTTTAAATGTCTATCTAGTAACTCTGCTATGTAGATCACCTGAGGGACTGCTGCTATTGTCTATTTCTATTTTTATTTTTGATCATTTTGTCCTATTTACATTCCTGGTAATTTTGACTGTACTAGATACTGTGGGTAGATAATTGCATAGTCTTTGGTTAATGTTGCCTTCCTTAAAAGATGATTTAATTTATCTTCAGTAAAAATTGATTTCTTGTTAATTTTAGACTTTGTAATATACCCTATCCTTTTCTTGTCTAACATATTCTTGTCTTATACTTGTCTAATAGCATTGTTTCTCATGGGTTTTTTTCAGAACATAAATTCTTTATTTTGACATAACCAATCTTTCTTTTGGCATACTACTTATATTTTTAAAAGTTTTTATTATGTTCTTTCTTGACTTAGTTTTTAATGACATTTTCCATTTTTCTATGAACTTCGTAGTCCTAATTTTTACACTTATGTGCTTAATCTTTTGTATCTGTGAAGTGAAAGGATCTTAATTTTAATTTTAAAATTTTTTCTCTTTTAGTAATAGGACAGTTTTGCCAGCACCATCCCCTTCACAAGCTATTCTTTCCCCATTGATTTTGTGAAGTCACTTTTCCACTTCACTGAGTTCTGACATAGACATCTGAAGGTCTCTGAGCTCTCTGGTCCATTTCCTTGATCTTCCTCTCTCCCTCTGTGCCTTCCTTCAGACTACTTCTGTAACCTTACCTCCTTCTCCCCTGTTCTTTGAGGGTTGGCTTAGCTATCTGAAGGTCCATTCTTGCTACCAAATTGTTTTATTTCTGTCGACCCAACCCACCTATCCTGTACCTGCAGGAGGGCAGCCTGCTTGATCTCAGTGCTGTGAAGGCCCATTGTCCCCTAATCATCTTACCATCGTCCCTTCCCTACCAGTCAGAAGTTGTGTGCTCAGAGTGGTTTTCTTTAACTAACTTCACCTCTACGCTGTCATCATCCTAGTATCATCTCCATCCTGTTTTAATGTTTTCATAGAGCCCACCATTACCAGAGATTCTTTTAGTCATTTACTTATCTATTAATTGCCTTTTCTAAAGCACATGATAAGTTTCCCCAAATCAGGGACCTTTATATTCTTGACATGAAGTGCAGGGCCATGTATACAGAAGACTGTCAGTGAAGATTGCTTCATGCTCTCATTATTGATACTAACATCAGTATTAGCAACAAAAAGATTAAAAACTATTGATATTAGCCCCCTTTTTAGTAAAGTACAATTCTAAGTCTTTTAAGCAAATGTATTCTTTTAATTTCATAAAGTTTCCGTCAGGTCAACCCTATTATAACTCTCATTTACAGGTGAGGAAACTCAGAGAATTTATTTTATTTGCCCGGGTTTATACATTTAGTAAGAGACCAAGCAGGCATTTGAACCAGAAAACCAGCTCCAGAGTCTGCTGATCACATGAACAAATAATGTCTCAGCCCTTAGTAAAAATCTTCTCCATAGCCTTTAGGTAGTGACTGCTCTCAGCTTAAACACCTCCAGTGGTGGGGAGCTCACTTCCACAGCACCAGTGCATGATTCTGACTGTTGGAGTCTTCTTCATGAGGAGTTAAAATCTGCTTGGGTCCAGTGTGACTGAGAAAGTCTTGCTTTTCCTTCCAACACCTGGATGCATTTGCCCTGAAAAGAGAATTGATTGCAAATGACACACGAAGGTGCCTTCCAGGCTATCGTAGTTTCGGGGGACCTGGAGGAGATGCTGAGGCAGGCTTGGTGGTCAGAGTTCTCTCAGCCTTGCTGTGTCTTCACTCGGTCCTCACTCACTGACTGACTCTGGGTTAGGCTGTGCATCCGCAGTGCTTTCCATGGCATCGTGGTGAAGGCTCTGTCCGCAGGTGATGGCACTGTGGGGAGGTGATGGAACCTGTAGGAAGTAAGGTTTAGTGGGAGAACTGAGCTGGGCCCTCACAGGGGATCCTGGGACCCCAGACCTTCCTCTCTCTTTCTGCTTTCTGGGCTCCGTGAGGTGAACAGTTTTACTTCCCTGCCACGATGCTCTCCTCACTGCAAGCTCAGAGCAACAGGACCAAGTGACCATGGACTGGAACCTCAGAGTCTGTGAGCCAGAATGAACCTTCCCTCCTTTTAAGTTGATTTTTTTTCAAGTATTTTATCACAATCATGAAATTCTAAAAATGATATCCTGGACTGGCCATTTTCTGTCTGGGCTTTTGGGTCCTTGACTAGGACCACTGGGATAGGTGATTTCCAGCCATCTTTCCAGCTCCCACATTTCTCAGATTCTTACTTCCAGAGTTGTTCTGTACTCTTTGTGAATTATCAGATATTGGGCTGGGGATTTAGCTCAGTGGTTCTGGTGCCTGTCTTGCAAGCGCAAGGGTCCGGGTTCAATCCCCCGGTAACCACATACAATACTGGGAGTGGAGACTCATGCCCAACAGCAATCAGTGCCACATACCACAGTGCCAGGCGTGTTGGCTCATGCCTGTAGTCCCAGCACTCGGGAGGCAGAGGCAGGAGGATTGCTGTGATGCTAGTTTGAGGCTGAGCTCAGGGTCAGCCTGAACTACAAAGTGAGACCCTGTCTCAAAAAACAAAAAACAAAACAAAACAAAAAAATTGTCAGATATTCTCTGAGTAGCTGCTATTTTTTTTTTTTAATTTTTGTTCTTCAGTACTAGGGACTGAGCCTAACTAACACATTTAGACTGAATTACAAATTATTTTGAGAAAGGATCTTGCTAAGTCAGTGAGTTGCTCAGATTGGGCTCAAATTAGTGATCCTCTTGCCTCAGTCTCCCAGAGTGCTAGGATTAAGAGTGTGCACTGCCTCCTAGGTGCTTATTTCTAGTGGCTCTGTAGTCTGATGGTCTGGATTGTGAACCTACTCTGCCCTTTATAACTTTTGTAGTCATGGACTAGTTCTGAAACCTAGAGAGGCAAAAGGAGCTTTGCCTTCTAGAAAGAGGGTGACAGAAAAATGCCTCCCTAGCCTGCGCCCTGTTATTATCAGGTGAAGTGTAACCAGGGATGTTTAACCTACATTTAATAGTGTTGACTGTTACAGTGGTCAGTTAGCATCTATCTCTGGCTGCTTTTGCTTCATCCTCTACTTACTCCCTGTTTTGGGAATATGGAATACTGAGTGAATCTCATTTGCTCTGTGTGACAATTGAGGCAGGTAGTGTTGCTGGCTTTTTTAACTTGCAGAATCCCCCATAGGCTGCCCTTTGTCTGATTCAGTCCCCTTCATCTTCCACTTACAAGGGCCCTATGTTGACATTGGGCTCCTGGGGAACTTAGGCTGTTCTTCCCACCTCACAGCCCGGGGATTAGCAGCCTTGACTCCACCTGCACCTCAGTGCCCCTTTGTCACATAACCTAATGCTCAGGGCTTCTGGGATAAGCCTGGGGACATATTGAGGGGGAGGGGCTTATTCTGCCAGCCTCAGAGGGCATCCGTTGGTTGTAGCACTGAAAATTTCTTTCAGTCTCACTCTATGTTTTAAAATGTTCCTCTTGTACCCTCTCTGTCTCCCTTCATATCACTCTCAGGAGAATTTTTGTTGTTTTCATCTTTTCCAAGCTGTTTCTCTGACTGTCTCACCTATCTGTTCTTCACCTGGTGTGAGGAAGGAGACAGGAAAACCCAGAGCTGCATGATCCCCAAGGCCTGTAGGAGGAAGTGAGGGGAGGTGTCTGGGTACAGGGCTTGTTGTGGTGGGTCCAGGGAGCTCTGGGTCACTGTTAATTCTGTGAGTATGTATGGATTTTACTTTTTTTTTCTTTCTTCTTCTTCTTCTTTTTTTGTTTTTGAGACAGGGTCTAGCTTTGTAGTTCAGGCTGGTCCTGAGCTCAGCCTCAAACTCACATCACAGCAATCCTCCTGCCTCTGCCTCCAAAGTGCTGGGATTATAGGCATGAGCCACCATGCCCAGTATTGTATGTGGTTAACCAGGGGGTCAAACCTGGGCCCTTGTGCTTGCAAGACAGGTGCTGGAACCATTGAGCTAAATCCCTGGCCCTCACTTTTTTTTTTTTGAAACAGGGTCTCACTTTGTAGTTTAGGCTGGCCCTGAGCTCATTATGTAGCCCAGGTGAGCCTGGAACTCACAGCAATCCTCCTGCCTCTGCCTCCTGAGTGCTGGGTTACTGGTGTGAGCCACTGTACCCAGCATTGTAGTGTGTGGTACTGACTGATGGTGGGCATGGGTCATCACACCTGGCACTGTTGTATGTGGTTACCAGGGATCGAACCTGGGCCCCTGCCCTTGCAAGGAAGGTGCTGGAACCACTGAGCTAAATCCCTGGCCACGCTTTTAGGAAAGTGGATGTTTTCTCAGAGCAGAGAAGAACCTTGGAATATGATTGAGTCCAAGGAATGAAAGTTTAATTCAGTAAGATATTTTTTTCAAAAGATTTTTAAGTTAGGTGTTTCTAAAGTCACAGTGGAGGAGATGCTCCTTTAGGACTCATTTGAATTCAGTGTGATAGGGTATGAGAGCTGGGAAGGTCTGAGAAGCCAAGCCCTTCATCTAGTGGACAGGACAGCAGGCCTGACTGTGACGGAGCCAGCAGTCACCTGTAGGACAGTTCCTGAATGGAGGAGTGGGGATCAGAGAAAAGACAGACAAGAGATAGAGTTGGGAGGGCACCCAGCAGTGCCGAGAGCTGAGCTCTCAGAGCTGAGTGCGCCGAGTTTATTTTCTCTTGGCCTTTTATACAGCAAGCATAACAGTATTTGCATCTACCCATGCCTACTTCCTTTTACCGCCCACCTTTTGGTCTTAATTACTTCTTGTCTTTGGTCAGTATTCAGCGAAAGGTAAACATCTGCTGTAACCAGAACTTGCTGTTGATGTGTTATCTTTACAAACGGAGGTTACAAGACAGCTTTGCATATTGCTCTCCACACCTGATGGCCAGGAAATGCCTCCAGGGCTAGCAGGTGAGGTGCAGCCCTGCAGAACAATGGTCCCCACTTTCCAGTTAGCTCTTCAGCTTGGCTGTGACTGTGCACGTTCCTCCTGTGCCATTAAGTCTCTGTCCCGGGTGTCATCAGCCACATGTGGTGTCCTCTTCTTCGTGTACTATTCCCTTACCTGGGGTAGACATGGTACTGATACTTAGTTCCCAAGGAAAAGCAAATCAGGAAGGTGATAGGACAGGAGCGCTGCTTTATAAAATGTAGCCACAAGGGGGACCCCCAAGAGAATCTAGAAGGAGGACAGGGGTCAAGCCTATTGAGCTGTGGGAATGAATGCAGAGAGGTCAGGCCCTGTGGAGGAGTGCACTGTTTGTCTGAGGCTGGCAGGGACAAGGGAGAAGGGCGGCAGTGAGAGGGGAAGCCAGGACCTCTCTAGAGCCTGCAAGGCTGCTGACAGTACCATTGTTTTCTCTAGGACATGTGTGTCAGTCAGGGCTGGGCAGAGGCTACTAGACATGGCTTGTGCTTCCCTGGGATCCCTGGGGTGGCTGCCTTGCGAATGGACTCAAAATGGGTAGTGTGGCTGCAGGGGGACCTTGTTATGTACAGTAGAAGGCTATGCAGTCTTGCAAACTTAGCTTCCAAAGCTTGGCGCCCCACTATGTCCAGATCAGTGAGTTCTAAGGACTCAGCTTCTGTGACTGTGGTTTCGGAGTGTTTTGGGTTTCATAGCAGAAAGAACAGTAGGCGGCAGCAGATCCCTGCTCATCTTCCTGATCTAGCAGGGTGTGGATCTGGTTGCTTTTGTAGCAGTTTCAGTAGGAGATGCCCAGCAGGTGCATTTCATAAGTACTCTGTGGGCATCTGGGGAGGGGGAGATGGGTCCCTCCCAGGGACCCCAAGGTCAGGCGCCAGAGGGCACAGGCACAGTTGCCTGTCTGTGTCCTGAAAGAGAATGAATAATGCCAGCTGGGGTTTTCCAGAGGAGTAATGGAGGATTTGTGGTTTATTGACTGTCTCTTGAGCAGGAGCATCCTGAGTCTGACAACATCTGCAGCACTTGGGACCAGTAATGGACAGTTTCCACTTTAACATTTCTCTGCACATTTGTACTTTACGCCTGACTCTGAGACCTTTGCGCTGCCTCTTGAGACTTAGATGATGCCCATATGCTTTCCTGGTGGTCATGCTGTGGTACAGGGGCTTAGCCTCACCTGTGTAGTCCCTGTTCTGGGGATCTGTCTTCTGTGGCCAGTATGGCTCCTGTCCACACCCACCATCCATGCCCTATGCTTAGCAGGTGCGCCTTCCCACCTGTCAGTGTGGGGCCACATTTACCCAACTCATGTGTCTCAGCCACAGCAGAGCACCATTCCTCTCTCCTTCCCTATTCTGGCCTCCCTGGTACCTTCAGTCTTCGATCTGATGCATTTCTCAGGAGAAAGAGACTTCTTATGACTCAGATTTCCTTTGAGATCAAGAAAGTGTGGTTAAAGAGTGTCCACGTTTACTTGGGAGAGTAATCTCATCTCATCCATTTGCAGACATCAGTGTGGTAGCCCCAAAGTCCTCCTCTGACCACAGTGGGTCTTGGCCAGCTCCACCCTGGTTCCTGAGTCCTGGGGTACAGGCAGGAAGATGTCCTACGCAAAGGAAGTGGACGCTGCAAGATGGAAGGAAACCGCTGAGGCTCAAGAGATAATTTTGGAGGAATGCGCTTGGGAGATCAGGAGCAGCACTGTGGAAATTCTTCCTGTCGGAATGCCATTCTTCTCCCTCCAACATGCCTGTCTGCTGATCCGCCAGCTTGCCTGCTGCAGGTCCTGGCCGCCAGAACCCTAACAGAGGCTCATAAAGAGGTCAGCAGGGCCAGAATGTGAGTGAGGCATGTGAGGCATCTGGGAAGTGGAATTTAAGGAAGCTTGCTCTGTTAGGGTGGCCGTCAGGTTGCAGCAGCTTTGGTACCTATGAGGGAGTACTGCCTGAAATTTATACCCCGGGCTCCTTGTTTGTCTCACCTTCCTCTTGGCCTCCCTTTTGCTCGTCACTGTCATGACCAACCTTTAACATAGATCCAATGGTAATTTGATAACTCAACTTTATTAGCAAATTCCTTGAAGACTGGAGTGAGGCTTTATTTCCTTATCATTCCCCCAGCTATAGCCTTGTTTCTGTCAATATTAAATGCTGAACAAATGAGAGAATATAGTTAGTGAAGAGAGTGGAACAGAAAATTATGCTGATCTTTCTGTAACAGTATCATAAGAGCCAAACTGACAATCTAATAGAATTGGAGCAATTCAAACCTTAGTTTGCTTATTGACATTCATTAATTCACTCCTCAACTTTTTGTTTGTATATTCATTTAACCAACTAATTTACCAATCAAAAATCATCCATGCAACCAACCCAGCTGACCAAATAATCACCCATCCACATACCCATTCAACCAGCCAAATCACCCAACCCAACCCAACCAATCACCCAACCAAACAACTGATGACAACTTGGTTGACCCACAGTCAACCAAACAACTGATCAACCGCCAGTAAACTAGCCAACCAGTTAGCCAGCCAACTAGTCATCTAGCCCAGCCAATCAAACTGGTGCACCATGCTTATCATCTGGAATGTGGCTTCTTCCCTATTCCTACATCTGCACATACCTCCTTGTACCTCTCACAGCATGTATCATGTTGGTGAGGGCCGACAATACCTTGATCTTCTTGCTGCCTGAGTATGGAAGTATTGTCTGTAACCCTGCCTTTTTCACTGTTACTCAAAATTGTTTCAGTAAATCACTGTGGAGCTACCATTCCTGGGGAGTGGAACATATGTTTCTTCCCTTACTCAAGGAGGGAAGAACAGGATTAGTGACTTCACAAACAGGAAATATATTTGTCCCAGAGCCAGATGGAGCTAATTGAGGTGTCGTGGACTCTTAGAATAGATGGTTCTCTGGTGAGGCAGGGTCAAGCAGAGCTTTCAAGGCTGCATGGGGTTTAAATAGCCCAGTTAGAGGGCTAGAGAGAGGTTTCGCTGCTATAGCTGAAACATACTCATAACTTATCCTGATTTCTTCCAAGCCTCAGATTTTCTGGGAAAGACTAGCTTGAATTCCTAAGATCTCATTCCTAAAGATGAGGCGGCTCAGCTGTCTTATCCCTTCCCAGCCTTGTGTTGGTTTCAGCTGCCTTTGTAGATATTTGTGGATAGAGTGCTTCATGATGGGTCATGGCTCCTCCTAGGGGTTGAAAAAGGACGCTGATTTTTTTTTTTTATTTGAGACAGGGTCTCGCTTTGTGGTTCAGGCTGGCCCTGAGCTCAGCCTCCAACTCACACCACAGCAATTCTCCTGCCTCTGCCTCCCGAGTGCTGAGATTAAAGGCGTGAGCCACCAGACCTGGCACTGCGGTATGTGGTACTGGTTGCTGCTGGGCATGAGTCTCCACGCCCAGTATGGTATGTGGTTACCAGGGATCAAACCTTGGTCCTTGCGCTTGCAAGACAGGCGCCGGAAACACTGAGCTAAATCCCGGGCCAAAAGGACACTGGTTTAGGAAAAACCAGCATTCTTGTTCCTATTTTGAGTTTCACTGATAGACTGGATGCCTTGGGGGTGGACTAAACTGAGCCAAATTTAAGTCCTGCCAAATTTCATTCAGTCCTGTTGGAGTGGACACTTTCCCTTGAGATTCCCTAGATAATTTTCCCAAATGTGTGGTGGAATTCTGCTGTTACTCACTCAGAGCTGGCATCCTCACTTTGGAAAAGTGGCCTTTGAAGCTGAGTTCTGTCAGGGGCATTCTGGGCAGAGTACTTCAAATCACAAAGATGATCTGCCGGGGCAGCTTCCTTTAGAGTTAGAACTCGCGTGTGTGCCTCATTCCACAAAATCTGACTCTGTTTTCTCTGTTCATTCCACAAGAAGTTGCTATAGCCATGGGATTTCTTTCATTTCCTGTGGAGGCCAGTTCATGGCCATGAGTCTTTGAGAAGTGAGGCCTCTTCCTGATACAGTAAACAGATTTTGATCTTAATCTAAATACACAGTATTTCATTTTGTTTGGTGAAACAAAGCATTTGTCAGTGTCTCTGGCTTGTTCAAATGGTGTCGGGGAGAAAGATACTGAAGATGAAGTTCCTGCCAAGAGTCTAAGACATCCATACAAATAGATCCCACAGGATTGAAAAGAAAGAAAGAAAAATGAGTGACAGAGACGCCAGCATGCCATATGGAGGGGATCACTAAGCAGTGTCCTCACTATTTGATAGGCTCTATTGAAAAAGCTGTAGATGTCATTATTTAACACTGACAATAATTTAGGAGGGTTATTGATCCTGTTTGAGAGGTGGGGAATTTGAGGCACTGCATGGACAATGTGAGTACACTGTCCTTAGGCCCCTGTTGCCTGGAGAAGGAAGCCTGGTTTTCTACACCTCTGTCTAGTCCTCTAGTGGAAGAGCAGGACTCAGGATGGGAGCTCAGGGGATGGAGTGAGCAAGGCAAAAGGGGGCAGGTAGCTACAGCTAGAGCATGGGATTGTGTGGGAATCATGGCAGAGAGGAGACTGGAGGACTAGACAGAGGTATAGAAAGCCAGGCTTCCTTCTCCAGGCAACAGAGAAGCAGAAAGTCTCCTGCATATATGGCTGTGTTTTATAACCAAGTGAGTCACATGTCAGGAGGATGAGTCCAGAGGTGCAGGGATGGGCAGACTCTGATATGACTGTGTCAGAGGGGTAAGGATCCAAAGTCTGAGAAAGAGGAACAGTAGAATGTGATGCAAGGAGAGTTATGGGCCTAGAGATCCTAGGGCCTGGGCATGCAAGAAGGGGGACACTGTCCCTACTGGTTGGGTCTGGAAGATGAGGAATCTGTTTCTGGACACTTCAGTGGAGATTTTGTTCCCTCAGTCAAGAGTGAGGCAGAAGTTTCATACCAGGGAATGTTTGTTGAGAGGCTGGGAGAGGGCATCAGGCAGCAGATGAAGTGCTTGGGTGGAGATGGCCAAGAGTGACTGAATCTGATAGTGGAGACCACATGCTTGGAGTGGACAAGGAAAAGGAGTGTTCAAGAGCAGAGGGAGGATGGGGGAGCCCAGTACAGCCCAGGGGAGTGCAGATATGGTCTCCAGGAGGTGGGAGGCTGAAACGCTGGCCCGTTCGGAGTGGTCAAGAAGGTTCCTGGGTCTGCTGAGCAGGATGGGGTGGGGGCATCCTCTGTGGCTTTGGAGAATACACTTTGGTAGAGCACTGGAGAAGGAAGGGTGATTGTGAGGTGCTAAGGAAGAGGAGGGATGACGCCATGTGGGAAGTGGGGGTCTTCTAAAGGAAGTTCTTAAATGATAGGAAATGTCAGGACTGGTTGCCACTTAAGGTGGTGAAGAATTAAGGAACAGGGTCTTTCTTCATGTTGGGTGAGACATGTACCTATGCCAGCCAGAAGCTGGGTGCCAGCAGCAGAGAGCAGAAATCCAGCACACAGAGCCTTTGAAGGAGGGGTGGCCCTGATGGTGGCAGCTCTCACAATACTTGATTCACTTTCTGCCATGCTCCGTAATGATAATTGATGTCCATAATAGTGGGCCTGGAGCATTACAGTTTCCCCAAGTGCCTTTTAAATTCCCAGTGAAAGAGTCAATTCTGCCCAGGAGAGTTTTTGAGCAACTTGAAATTCGTTTCTATTAAACAAATCTTTGTTAAATAAAGTTATTAGGAATTGCTGTTTGTGAAACTTTGCTTTTATTATATTGTGAGCCTTTAAAACTTGGCTCACCATCTTTAATGTATTTGGTAACTCTTGGCCTGGTGAGATTGAAAGGACCTTGGATTTGGAATCAAACAGATTTGAGTTCAAATCCCAGCTCTGCCATAAACTAGCAGGATGATTCTGGGCACTTTTTTAAAAACTTCTTTGTAGTTTAATTTTTTTCATCTAAATCACTGGAGCATGGATGATAACTGAGCATTAGCTCAGTGGTAGAGTACTTGCCTAGCTTGTGCAAAGACCTGGGTTAGAACCTCGGTACTGTTAAAAAAATAATACCTACCTTTATGAGATTGTTATGAATAAATAATGTATGAAAGTATTTGGTTCTAATAGTTACTTTAATAAAGATTAGTCCTCATCTCCACTATTTGGTTAAACAAAGCACTTATTTATTTAAAAAGAGATGATATATTCCTTTACAGATTGGAGTTTGGCAAAGAGGTTGGGAAGAAGAGCTGTTTCAGATTATTGAAGATTGCCCTGGTGGCAGAGAAATGTTGAGCCTCACCGTGAGGGCTGTATGCAAGGGAAGAGGAGCCTGATTTCTGTCCTTGTAACTGGGCAAAACTCTCCAAGGGCGTAGGCATACACTAGGCCTCAGACATGAGGCATAGTAGGCATACTAGGCCTCAGACATGCCTTGGGATTGAATGTATTTAGCCTCTGTCTGCAGAGAGGTCAAGAGGAAGCTGGACCCAGCTGACAGCTCAGAGGTGGGTACAGATGGGCCCTTTCTCCCTTCTCTGCCTGCAGTTCTCCTGAGGCTAGGCCTGGGCATAGTGAGTACCCCTGTTGGACCCACAAAGTCATGGTCCTCTACCTGCCTTGTTGCTTCTGCCTTGGGCTCAAGAGGGATGTAGTCTTTGAGAGGTTGCTGACTTCCTCTAAGTGATGATGTGGCTCCTTGTAGTCACTGGGTCATTGTTTAGCCTGTCACCCTTCAACCAAAATTTCTTTTGAATAGGAAGAAAAGATAATGAAGTACTCTAAAAACCTCACAGATGGAAAGCAGACCGAGTCCTCTACTGCATCTGAGCACCAGAGGCCTCATTCTTTCACATCCACCTCCTCACAGAATAGTGATACACATAATGTTCAAATTCCAGAAGCTACTGTGTGGTCAAGGGCATTTTGCTATGTGCTGCCAAGGACATCCGCCCAGAGTCTCTCCTTCCCCTTGACAACTCCCAACAAATCTCAGGCCACTTCCCAGTCTAGGTAGGAATTATCTGGGATCCTTAAAGACTCCTAGTCTGTGTAGGGCTGTGGCAGAAGGAAAAAAGAAGTTGAAAGTATGGACTGTAGATAATAAAGCAGATGCAGCCCATTTAATATTTAATAAAGACATTGCAGTTGATCATTTATTCTCCTTGTTGAAGACAATAACTCCAAAGGGGCAATGTCCCTGACACAGAGGTCTGGGAGTACTTAGACAAGGTATTAGTTTTAAAAAGTGTTGTCAGAAAATACAGCCCACTAGGGTTGCTCTGAGGAAAAGCAGGCTGGAGTGTTTGGTGATGGTGTGTTAAGGGGTGGCAACTGCCTTTCAAGTGGTTCTGCAGCAAGGAAAAAACAAAACAAAAAATGCAGAGGGGAGTGTGAGTGTGTGCATGCACGCGCACGTGTGTGTGTGTGTGTGTGTGTACTGAAAAAGGAAACAAATATGGCAAATGTTATCTGTCACTATAAGCAAAGAGTATGTTGCGCTTTCCCTTGTGGTTTACCAGTTCTCAGAATAAGGGGAAATGTAAAACACATGGGCCTGATAGGGAAAAATTAATCATTAATGGACTCTGTCTTTTCCCTTTGGAAAAAGAAGATCATAAAGGAGTGTAACAAGGTCATAGTGTGTGTGTGTCATACATGTTGGAATTTGAGTCAAGTGATGGCACAGTCCAGGAAGCACCCATCCCTATGTTACACATGGGCATCCTGGCACCTTTTACCTCCAAGGACACTGACTCTTACCGAGGTAACAGCTGGCACCTATGTTCCAGATGCACAGAGAGCAGCCTGCTTTAGGCTGACCCCTGCTCCTGCCCCAGACCCCTCACAGCTTATCCAACCTGCTAGCACTGGAATCCATGTCCAACCCTCTGGATGTTTTTTTAGAACCCCTGATCCTTTGATTACGTCCACATTGTTAGGCTCATCGTGACATTTCCAATAGGAGACTGCCCGACGTGGTTCTAGCTGCTTCAGATGGTTTTGTATTTATTCTGGAAACAGCTCCAGATACCTTTGGTCAAAGCTCTTCCTGTTGGCTGCAGTGCTGGGGCTGCTACTTGCCCATACAATCTGGAAGGGGCAGCAGTCTGCTTGCCAGCCCCACCGGGAAAGGGGCAATGGCAGGAGGGTGCAGCCCAGGGAAGCCAGAGCTCAAGGGGATTTAGGAGGAGTTATGCCTTCAACCACAGGTCTGTGCTACTTAGAGTCAGATCCGTAGAAACCAGGGAACCCAGGGCTCTGCCTGAGGGCTGTATGCTGCTTCTGAAGAAATTCCACTGTTCAGGAGAAGAGCACTGGGTTGTTAAGTTTGTTTTCTTCCAACTCTTACAACCTCCTGTGAAATAGTTACCCTTAGGGACCTTGGGGAGGAGCTTGGCCTGCACTAAAATTTTAAGTCTTCATGTCCTGACTTTTTGGTGAGGTGAGGCTTGTGTCCACTCTTTTGGGTTCACAGAAAGCTTTAGCATTGATTTCCTCTCTGCAGTGGTGAAGAGCTGGGAACCTTCAGCAGCAATGAGC
This sequence comes from Petromus typicus, assembly GCA_004026965.1. Taxonomy (NCBI): domain Eukaryota; kingdom Metazoa; phylum Chordata; class Mammalia; order Rodentia; family Petromuridae; genus Petromus; species Petromus typicus. The sequence continues at coordinate 130,344 of PVIR01000924.1, read as the reverse complement.
TGCACTCCAGAGGAACAGAGAGGGAGGAGGGAGACCCCCACCCAGGTTGGTAACCAAGGACTTCACAGCCATTTCAAATAAAAACAGCAGCCTAGAATGGCCCAGGAGTACTCACGGGCTCAGGAACACAACTAATTTTAGCCTGGTGTACTGGTCCCAACTTGGGGCTGGCTCACTCAAGTAAATTCCACCGTTCTCTGGCTTTATGTGTATGGATGTATAATGCTCATAGTGTACAAGACCAATGTGAGTTGAAATCAACATATTTCTTTCTCCTTTTTCTAAGAGATTCTCAGAAAACAGTAGTCATCTATGCTTTTGGGAATCGGTCAGAATTTCCTGGATGTTCTCTTTCCATGAGGGCAGTGTTGGGTGGAAGGAGGGGTAGATGGAGGAGCCAGTCTCGGCACAGACTTTCTCTGTACAACTAGAGAAAGACAGAAAATTCCAGGTTCTCTGTGTCTGGGAAGTCTTGAGTCATTCACCTGGCACAGGGTCATGGACTCGGGATGGGTTCATGTGTCAGTAAAATAAAAAGACTGGAGAATCAACTTCAGTTCACCTGCAGATCCAGATGTGTGGGTTTGATATATATACACACAATCTGGGTGGCTTCTCTGAGATAAATCATATAAAAGTATCTCTTTTTTGCAAATTTCCAAAAATACAAGACAATACGAATACATTTCCAGGGCCTCTCATAAGGGAAAGTCTCTAATACTTAAGTCCCATTAATTTCATGGTAAATCATACACTATTCAGGTTATTATATTTTTTTCTTGTCATTCATTTCAAAAAGTTAGGGCAGATGCAATCTTGAAATAAAGTGGACATAGTAAACTTCTGTGAAACATGTCGCTGTTTTTAGTTTCTGCGTGTCAATGTGGACCTGTGTGTTGTGGACGGGTTTTTGTGGTAGACAGTCTTCTGAACCTCAGTACAAAAAGACTAAAAAGTCCCTGTGCTGCTTCCTATTGAAGACTTTTGTAAGAATTAAATTTAGAAATGTGCTTTGTGAGTGTTCAGGAAAGGAGAAGGTACTTTCCAGATAAGTCTTACAATTGTAAAAGCAAAACTACAATATATTTGGTACTGTGGGAAGGTCACAGAAAGGGAGATCGAAGCTCAGAAAAAGTGTGTATTTACCCTTGGAGAGGTCAAGATCCCCCAAAATAAGTACTTCTTAGCATGAGAACCTTCAGCTTTCTAAAAGAAATTGAACCAAATTTCCCCCTTTCTGAGTGGCATTGGTGCTGTTTTAAACACACTGCTCACAGCTGCTTAAAGAATACATACATAGAGGAATATTTTATAAGTTTAGAATGAAATACCTCACTTGAGTAGCTGTTTCATGCCACCCTTTGGACATATTTAACCAAACAGCTTAAGTAGATTAAATAGTTGATAGGCTTGGGAGAAGGCTGTCCTGTCTTGGTGTGGCTCATTTCCACGAAGTGTTGGTTGGCCTTTATTGGGACAGTTAAAGGGAGGACTGCCTCAAAGTGGCTTTTCCTAGAAGCTAAAAAAAATCACATACCTTTCCAGTCCACTATGAAAACCAGTGGCAACTATTACGTAATGCCTTTCAGGCAGCCTCTTAGAACCTTCCCTTTTATAACTCCAGCAATAACTTTAGAGTCCTTGAGTCAAGGCCAAGATTGTAGAGGTAATCCTTTCCATCCTGGGCTCTCTTACCAACCCTGGGGAGTCAGAGCTGGACCTTTCTCCCTGCTGTAGACATTTCCATTGTGTCCTTACTTGCTCGAGGAGAGGGCAGGCTGCTGAGTCTTTGGTCAGAGGCAGACTCGCTGGTCCTCTGGTTCGTTATGCAGTCTGGGCCCTGCCCACACATGGGTTCCCTGTGGGATGGGCCAGGCTCACCATCACGTCTGATGTCTCCTGGTTGGTGACCTGGCATCCCATGCCAGTGCACAGAAGGGCAGAGGTGAGACTAAGGTGAACTCACAGTCCAACACCCTTGTGTTTCACCAAGCATTGCCTGGCTGAGGGTGGAGAATGATTACTCAGTGCACTTGGCCCTATTGCAGGGATGGACTCCATAGAGGTCGCTTTTCTCTTGAGGAAGTATTTGCTCCCTGAAGTCACATCACCTCTGTGCACATTCTGCTGTCTTTTGAGCAACTCCCAACCATGTCCCTTCAGCCCCAGAGCAGGCAGGGAGATGTGTACTGGGAAGACAACAAAGTCTTGCTGCATTGTATCTCCCTGAGACAAGAGCAACATGTTCTACTGCATTCTGGATCTGAGGCAAATGCAGCCAGTGCTTCTGACATCCAGATGGGATACATGAAAATGACCTAGCTGAAGGTCTGCAGCCTATACTTCCGTGTATGGCTTTACCTACTACCCTGAGGGCTGCAAGGAAAACTTTCCCTTCTTCAGCCCTTACTGTGTTACTTGGTTGGGTCAGTTATGGTAAACCTTTTAGAGCTTTCACTTAACCAAACAGCACACTGTGGGATGTGTGCCATATGCTCACCACCACTGGACTAGGTGGTCTGGATTAGCTTTTACCTCACAAGCTGTATCTAGGTGAACTCTGAGTTCTCCTTGGTTTCCAGCAGCATTCATTAAAGACCAGTTGTATGCCTAGGCCTTGAGCCAAATTGAAAGATTAGCAGAATAATATTGGGGAAGGTCTTATGTAGTACAGTTTTGTTTTGCAAGCTGTGTGCCCTCAAAGGAACCCTCTGACTCGGAGATTAGGATAAATTTCTTTGCTGTTTGTGGAATGTTCCAGAATCCAGCCTGACTCATGGAGTACATATACAGGAAGGAGAAATGTTGGCCATGATTTTGGATCCTGTATTGGCTCTGCATGCTTCTTGTGCAGGGTTTGTGCCAAGACCTGTTGGGAGGGACACGTACAGAAGGAGAGTTAATAGCACTGAGAAATTGCCCCCAAAGAACAATAGTTCAGGGGCTGGGTTATAGCCTGTGTTCTCTCCAGCCCACCAGCCCAACCCAATGGCTTTTCCAGGAGGATGCGGACCATCCCAATCCATCCTCACCAGGCGATCCCTATCTTTCCAACCTTTGTCATCATGGACCCTGATGAGAGAAATCTGGAAAAGCAGCTCAATTCCCAATTAGAGATTTTCACTTATATCAGTATTTATTTGGGTTGAATTGTTAGAGCAGATTGTTTTTACAGTATTCCAAGCAGTGAACTTTCTTACAGGAAATGTCAGACCAAGCAATTTTAGCCAGGTTTTCCACATCCTAAGAGAAAAGGTGAGGGGGAGGGGGAGGAGGGAGAAAGGACAGAGAGAGAACTGGGGAAAATGGATTTATATATTGAAGGTCAGCAGTTGGAGAACCGGGAACTACAGGATATAAGTTGAGGTCTGTTAAAGTTGCTACGCATTGTGATGGCCAGTGCACACAATGACTTCTCTATAACCTGGTCCCTCATGAGACCTTGTGTTCTTCATGGCTTAATTTTAAAACCGTCTGCCTATCTGGTGGCCGAGGGAAGTGGAGGAAGCCCATGCAGAGGCCCACACCCCTCCCACCTACCAGAGAAGCGCCCAGAGGTGAAGACACTAGGAGACCCTCCCTTGCATCGCCCAGAGCTCCACTCCCTTGTCCCTCACTCGTGACTCTGGTGACTACACCAGGTGACCTCCTAGTGTTCACTAAGTCTTCCCAGGCCTCTGTACATCATCTTTCCCTCAGGGCTGTGGCTAGGAGTGGAAATGGAGGGCAGGAAAGTAAACAGAAAAAATTCTGTTGGGAAGAACTTAGATTTTTTATATAAAGAGATTGCCTTCAGATACGTGACTCACAAAGACTTACTGCTGTGGGGGAGAGGATCCGTCTTGAGGAAGCCCTTTAAGTATAAGGGGACATGTGGAGTCCCTGTTGGGGACATGGGGAAAGAGAGTCCCCATACAGCCACCTCTGAATGCTTGGGGTTGGGAACTGGCGAATCTGAAGGGCCGGGATCACCAGATGTCCTGGTTCCTTCCAGTTTCAAAGAGGAGTCAGGCTGAAGGGAAAGTGAGATTCAGTGAGCCGACTGGCAGGAGGTGTTCATCTCTGGCCTGCACCTGTACAGGGCCTGTTTGTCTGGCTCCTGTATATATACATCATATATATATCCTTTCCTTCTGCCTTTATCAATTTTGCCAGATTTTAAAAACTCAGTTTCTACTTCTAGTCTCTGATTAGTTTAGATATTTTTTTTTTTTTTAGGTTTTTTGAGACAGGGTCTCGCTTTTTGTGGTTCAGGCTGGTCCTGAGCTCAGCCTCAAACTCACATCACAATCCTCCTGCCTCTGCCTCCCGAGTGCTGGGATTACAGGCGTGAGCCACCACGCCCGGCACTGTGGTATGTGGTACTGGTTGCTGCTGGGTGTGGATCTCCACACCCAGTATTGTTATGTGGTTACCAGGGAATCGAACCCGGGCCCTTGCGCTTGCAAGACAGGCGCCGGAACCACTGAGCCAACTCCCCGGCCCTAGTTTAGATATTTTTTATTCTACTTATTACTTTAAAATTTTGTGATATTATCTTGCATTTATTTTTTCTCTTTCTGTTTTTCTTTTTTAGAGTTGGATGTTTAGCTCTTGACTTTTCATTTTTTACACTAGTAGGTATCTTTGTATTACATATTTCCCACTGTATATCACTTGAATTGCTACCTACACTATTTTCTAAATTGTTTTTAATGTTAACTATTTTGAAATACTTTCTAACTTCTACTATTATTTCTTTAAAATTTACTAATACACATTTTTGTGAAACACAGAGGAACTATCTTTTTTATTGTTTCAATCTTTTAACATTTCTCTATAATCAAAAAAAGTTTATAATCAAAAAAAGTTTAAAGCACAGTTTGGAGGCTTTTGAGATGTGACTTCTGGCCTACCATATGATCAGTTTTTATAAAATGCCATGTGTACTTGTCAGGAATATATGCTGTTTAACAGTTGGGCATTTTAGATCAGACTTGCTATTTTGCTATTTGAATCTTGTTTATTCTCATCCATGTTTTTTTTTTTTTTTTTTTTCTGCTTAATCTCTTAGTTACTGGGAGAAGAGTGCTAAAATTTCCTATTATGTACTTGGATCAAACAATATTTTTTCGTTTTTTCAGTCAAATTTTTGCTCATATATTTTGAGGCTATTATTAGGAGGATAAAGTGAATGTTTGTGGTAGCTGAGTTTTCCTATTGAATTCTTCCATTTGTTATTCTAGAATAAAGAGGTTTATCACCAAAAGGATTTAAATTCCAAATCTACTATTATCTGCTAATATTTAGTTATGGCTGCTTTCAAATGGCTTCTATATAGTGATATATTTTTTGCTCTGCTTTATTATGAAGCTTTTGTGTCATGTGTCTTGTGAAAGAGCACATAACTAATTAGGAAAAATATTCAACCTGAATGTTGCTTTTAATTGTAAGTTTGATTTGTTTTGCATTGCTATAATTGCTGATATAACTGAATTTGTTTTCTTACATTTTACAAGTTTCATTTTGCCACTTTTTCTTGACTTCTTTCCTTCCTTTCCTTTTTCTGCGTTTGAACTGAGCATTTAAAAATGAACAATTCAATGGCAGTTAGTACATTCACACTGCTGTGTAACAACCTTACCTCTACTTACTCCTAAAACATTTTCAGCTTTCTAAAGTAAATCTGTTACTCCTTAGGCAGTTTCAACCCATTCTTCCCTCCCCTCAGCTTTGATAACCAGTCTGTGATATTTCTTATACTTGGGCCTGTAATTACATGATTATATGTGGTCTTTGATGTTTGTCCTCTTTCCCTTTGCATAACATGGTGGAGGTTCATGTACCAATGTTTCATCCCATTTTGTGCAGACTGATGTATGGATGTATAGCATATTGTCCACCTGCTCACCAGCTGACAGTCATCTGGGTGGTTTCCACCTTATGGCTGTAGCACATGGTGCTGCTAAGAATATTTGTGCACAGGTATGCATTTGTCTTCTGTCCTTTGGGGCTTGCTCTATGGGAGATCAATGGCAGAATCAGATGAGAATGCTGAACGTTTTTTTCTTAAGAATGCTAAATGTGGGCCAGGGATTTAGCTCAGTGGTCCCAGTGCCTATCTTGCAAGCACAAGGGCCTAGGTTTGATCCCCCAGTAACCACATACAGTACTGGGCGTGGAGACTCACATCCAGCAGCAATCAGTACCACATACCACAGTGCCGGGCCTGGTGGCTCATGGCTGTAATCCCAGCACTTGGGAGGCAGAGGCAGGAGGATTGCTGAGATGTGAGTTTGAGGCTGAGCGCAGGGTCAGCCTGAACTACAAAGCGAGACCCTGTCTCCCCCCCCCCAACAAAAAGAATGCTAAATGTTTTGAGGAACTGGTAAGCTGTTTCCATTGACACTTTCTTGTGAATTTATGTATTTTTCTTCTCTTTTCTGATTTGGAAATTATACACCATGTCTTTACTATTTTAGTAGTTACTCAAATTTTTTTAAAATCATAATTGGTTTTAAAATTCAAGTTTAATCACTTTGTCTAACCTCTTAAAAAAATACATTTTGGAAAGCTTTGATGACAACCCCCTTTCCATGTTCCCTGTATTTTTTATTATCATTTCTGTTTTATTTTGAACTGTCCCCAAATTGGTTGCTGTTGTTTTTATTGTCCATGATCACTTCACTTTTTAAAAATGTTTACTGATTTCTCACCATCACTCTTGCCCAACTCTTTCCTTCTGGGTGTTAGTAGGTCTTTGCTGTGCAGTTGGTGTCTGTGCTGTGCTATGAGAATGTCCTGGTTCTGGGATCCTTCTTCAGTATCAGCTCCAACTCGACAAGTAGCAGGGTTAGTGAGTGAGTTCATTGAGGGTCAAACTGAGTATGTTTGTGGGGTAGCAAGTAAAGAAGAGTTTATTAAAGACAATATACCCTCAAGAAGGGATAGTGTCACCACAGGAGTTTGGTGTGTAATGAGTGAGGCAAAAAGAGAGACTGGGCAGAGACTGAAAGAGGCCATTGCTATGAGAACAGGAGTCAACTTCTCTTTTGTTTTCCTATAACTTGGAGAAATGATCGAGGCTCGTACCTAATGGGGCTTTATCCAGTCAGCAGAGGGACTCTATACATAGGGTGGGAGAGTGTTTAGTTTTGCTTAGTCTTGTTAAGAATGAAATGGTTGCCAAAGTCAAGACTGCAATACAGAGTATGGAGGCCTAACTGGGTCATGGAAGTCTGATTAGGCCAATGTGGTGTTTGAGTCACTTACATGCATATGCTTTGACATAACACCTACAAAGTCACATGTGTGGGGCAGGGAGGGACTTGTGTCTTTCTAGGGAAGCCTTGAAACCATTAATTCAAAAAGCTTTGACCACTGTCTGCTGAAAGTTTCCCCCTGGTTCAGCTGCCTTCCTTTCAGCTCCAGCCCTCTGGCTAACTGCTTGTTCTGTCAGGTTCACCCTTCTTCTTCCGGAAATAAACCCTTTAGTAGTTCACTCCTTTAAAGTGACTAACGATAAATGTTTTTAGTTTTTCATCCAAAATGTTATACTAACATTTGGATTACTTCTGTCCTTATCTTTAGTGATATTTTAGCTGGAAATTTCTAAGTCAACAGTTCATTTTTCTCAGCACTCTGAGTGTGTTATCTTGTTGTCCTATGGCTTTTATTGCTGCTGCTGCAAAGTGCGAAGTTCAAGTCATTGTTGTTCGTAGATGATCTACCTTTCCTCTCAAATTCTTCTCTCCATTTGTCTTTCTGGTAGGTCCAGTATGAAACTTGGGGGTGTGCATTTAATTTGACGTGTGCCACTGAGGATTGGTATGTTTCTAGGAGGGAACACATCTGGAAAGTTCTTCACAGGAATCTTTTCAGTGTTTGTCTTTCTCACTTTTTTTTTTTTTTACTCTTCCCTTCATAATTCCTATTTGAGTGTGTATTGTCTTTTATTTTCTCTTCAATATATTTTATCTCTGTCCTCATTGAGTTGCCATCTGCGTATTGTCACCAGATACCTCCTTGTAGTTCGTTATTGCTCCACTGAATCCAGTCTAACATGTTAACTTAAAAAAGCTCAACCAGTAGCCAAGTTGGAAGAATGATGTAGTAGACAGTGATGCACCCTTACCTAAACTCAGCGATGGCCCGGATTTTGTAACATTTGTTCTCCTCTCCTCCTTCCCAGTGTGTACTGATTTTATTGATGTACACGCACATTTTGATGATGCCTTTGACAGTAAAATTCAGACATTTGGTAACTTCCAGAAGACCTTCAGAGCCCTGCACTTCTGTCTTCAGGGCCCTGATGGTCATGTGTTCTAGGAGTAGAAACACTGAGGCTCTCTCCCGCCACAGTGCAGAGAGGACTCGGATGCTCAGAGACAACGTGACCTGCGCGGTGCCATGGGGTGTAGGGAAGAGCAGGAACAAGAACAAAGATCTCACTGAGACTCTTTCTGCAGATTGATCCAAAGAATCAACTGCTCAGAGGCTCAGTCTTAGTCTGTTATGGCTCTGAAGACAGTGCTTTCCCTGTGTGGTATGGACTGAAGCTGCACTGTGAGTAGAAGCCTTGGACAGAGCAGGCATGTGGGTGTCTACTGCAAGGCCCCAAAGGTTCATTCGATACACATTTTCACACATGTCTCTCAGTTATCTGCATCATTGCACTTTGAAAAAGCATTTTGAATCCCTTGATTTATCTTTTTGTCATTACTGTTCGTAATAGTCTTCACTCAAAGCCAAGAACATGCTTTTAAGATGACCTTTTAAACTTTGCAATGCTGTGCCACAAAGGGGCACATGAAAGGGACAATGAGCACATTCTTGACATGTGACCCTCCTTGAAGTCTCCTTTGTTGAGGCCAATGATAGGAAATGGGTACAGAGTGTCTAAGCTGCTCCTACAGCTGATGGATGGCCCTCTGGGTGGAAGTCCCATGACCGGGGAGAGGTCCGGCTGTTCCCTGCTCAGTGGGCATATCATCCCCACCCTCTCATTGTGGCTCATGGCCACCAAACTGCTCTCAGGAGCCATTGGGAACACTTGGAAGGGCTGGGCTTTGTCCCGTGGCTCTCAGGGAGCCATGGCGGTCTCTAGACAGGAGATGAATGTGTAAAGTTAAAGAAAGAGCAAATGGTATTTGAAGCCAGTGGCTTGTGTCTTCATTGTGGCTCTGGCACTTCTGAGTTGTGTCACCCTGTGTAAATCGCCTGGTTTCTGCAAGGGTCACCCTGGTATTCACACTTGTTTGTGCAGCTCGGCACCTGGGACTTGAGAGACTAAGAGAACCTTGTGATCCTCTCTTTCCCTTTAGTTGCCACTCTTATCAGCTGTATCACTTTTCCTTTGCTCTTTGTAGGTAATCTATGTTTTCCCTAAATCGTTTCTGTTTCTCTTCAGTATACTGGTAGGTCCAGTATTACCAAAGCTGATGTCTTGAAACAACATGAATTCATTACCTCGCAGGTCTGGAGGACTAAAGTCGGTTCCAGTGGGTTAAAGACCGGGTGCTCCCAGGGCTGGGTCTCTGGTGGCTTGGGGGGGGTCCTGTTTCCTCATCTTTCTCAGCCTCTCATGCCCACCTGGCTGTGGGCCTTCCTCAGTCTACCGGGCACTCCACTCTGGTCTCTGCTTTTGTCATCATGTCGCCTCCTCCCCTGTGTCCAAGTCCTTCTGCTGGCCTCTCCTAAAGACCCTGTGACTAGGTCTTACCTGGAGAATCCAGGAGAAACTCTCGATCTCAAGATCATCAACTAAATCCTCTTTGCCCTTTGCTCTATATGATAGCATTTGCAGGCTGTGAGGTTTAAGAGATAGATATCTTTGTGGGCCAGTTTACCACATTCTGTCGTACAATTGTGTCTGTTTATTTTATACTTCTAAGTGTCCTTTGGGTGGGGAGGGAAGCCTGCTACATAACCCCACACAGGTGCTGGGTGATGGGAGAAGGAATGAGTGAAGGCTGATGGGAGCTGATGGGGAGGAACGTTCCAGGTTCCAGTCCTCCAGGTTTTGGAGGATTAGTGTGATTTGTAAAAGGATGCTTTAAATGGAGTGAGGTGCTTATGAAAAGTTAGAGGTTCTTAGGCTGAAGCACACTGGAAATGCAGAGAGAACATGTGGGCCTTGAGGGAGCTAAGCCTGAGTAGTGGGTGAGCGGCTCAGAGGGAGACCGATAGGACATTGATGCACCTGGCTTTTATTTTATAAGGAATCTGTATGTGTTGTGCTTGCCACCATTGTCTTTGGAATTGTGGCTGCTTTTTAAATTTCAGTGCTAACATATACTTCCTCGATTATCCTAGAAAAATTTCTAAACTCTGAGACCCAGGGAAATAAGTCCTTCCTAAAGCAATTCTGAGAAACAGAGGACATTTAAGGCTTGCAGGGCTCTCTGCACAGTACCTGGGTGGTCAGAGCAGCCAGAAGTAGTTTGTGGTTATGGCTGCTGTCATTTTTGTAAATGTGACTGTTGTTGCCAATGATGGTGACAGCGGCGATAATGGAATACTTAAAGACTTGCCACCAGGCAACAGAGTCACGATCCAACTTGCTTTGTAGAAAGGTGACATGTGAGGGTGTGGCACTCCAAAGAGTTGCCACGTTGGAAATCAGAGAAGCATTAGAGGCTACTGGACTATTATGTGGGGGTGATGTGAGGGGCCTGAGAGAAGAAGTTTCAGGGGAGATACTGATGAACATGAGTGTTTGCAGCCTGTCCTTTGCCCTTCCTGACACGGCTGGAGATAGATGACAGAAGTTCCTTTTGCCATTGCTGTTTGAACCCCTCAGATCCTCCTACCCCTGTAGATCTACCTCTGCTTTTCTGATAGAGAAGAGAGAGAGCAAGCACAGGTCCTTAGCCTCTGGGCAGAGCAGGTGGAGCTGCTGTGTGGGTCACCCCTTCTCACTGGCTGGCTACCCCTCCACAACCTTCTCCCATCCTCTGAACATGACTTCTTTCCAGCTCACTCTTGCACCAGTTCCCATGAGCACGCCTACAGACCCCTGGAGATGTTGGACTCGAGGATGAAATGCTGTCTCCAGTAGGAAGGAGGGAGGCGGAGGAGCTCCCTGCTGTGGAGCCAGCAGAGGGACTGAGTGCAAAGAGCACGTGCTGGCACGCGGGCTGAGTACGGCACGTCCCCAGTCTGCCACTCACACCCTCATCCATCTTGCGGGAGGAAACCAATTCAATAGCGTGCTCCATGGCAAGATTGCAATTGTTGCTACAGGTCCTATCTTACCCTGCAAGGATGTTGGAGGAAAATATATTTCAATGCTGCATTCAAAAGAGCTGTCAGTTTTTAACAGAGTAAATGGGTTTTCAGAGAGTGATGTAATATTATTATTTTTAATAGCTGCTTTTCAAAAAGTGATTTTGCTTTAGTTTAGATTGATGCATGCCAGAGGAGAAACTATAGCAGCTAAGGGGGCAGCATAAGTTCTGGGTGCATACACCTGAATTTGCAAATTGGAATCACAGGGTAACTTTTTAAGTAATGAGAAATACAGGGCTGGTTTCTTTAAACACTGGTGCCTTTTAGAGGCTCTTATAAATAGTTACTAATGGTTTTACATAGAAGCTGGGAGAGGGGAAACAAACAAGAAAAAACAAACAAAAAACAAATGGGGATGAGATGATGAAAACATTCTGTACAGTGATCAGAAGAACTTGATCTCTTTGTAAGTGTTTCCTGGCGTGACTGCAGTGACACCAGTGAAATATGTCAGCTTTCAGTGACTGGTAGGTGTCAGACGAGAGCTCAGTGTCCAATAGTGGCTGGTGTTTGGCTTCCTTGTGAGAAGGCAGCACTGACAGGTCCCTTGGAGGTCATTTGGTCCCATCCTATGTGGAGCCCTGGCTGAGGGTGGGCCCCTCATCCAGGACATGTGCGGCAAGACAGGCCAGCAGTGCCACATCCAGACTTATCTGCTGCTTGTGTGTCTCTGTCATGCTCCTCCGAGTCACTGATATTTTCTCTTTTCCAGGAAGAGTCAATTGCCAGTATCTGACAAGGTGGACGATGAGCCAGGAGCCCTGTGGCTCGGTAAGTACAGAAGGTACCTCTGTATTGTGCCTGCAGGGTCCCCTCAGCTGCCGCCCCTGGGGACAGTGAGTGGCAGACACTTTCTGGATGCTCACTGAGGGGCCAGAGGAACCCTCTCTGTTCTGCAGTTTCTTGAGGCCCGTTCAGAGACCATGGAGGTTTTCAGAAGACATTTCTAGGTCAAAATATCAGTGTAGCTCTTCCAGGAAGGTCTGTCGTTTTTGGAAGTTTACAAATTATCAAGGTGTAAAAAACAAACAAGTAATGCAAGGATATATCAGTAGAGCTACTCTCTAAGACCAAGGTAGAGAACATTCCCTCTACTCCTTAGTTTTGTTTTATTTTTAATTTTTTTTAGGTTTTTGATACAGGGTCTTGTTTTGTAGTTCAGGCTGGCTCTGAGCTCAACCTCAAACTCACATCACAATCCTCCTGCCTCTGCATCCCAAGTGCTGAGATTACAGGTGTGAGCCACCCACACCCAGCACTGTGGTATGCGGTACTGATTGCTGCTGGGTGTGAGTCTCCACACCCAATATTGTATATAGTTATACCGGGGATCAAACCCGGGTCCTTGCGCTTGCAAGACAGGTGCCGGAACCACTGAGCTAAATCCCTGGCCCTCTACTGCTTAGTTTTGAAGTATTTTTTGTTCTTCCTGCAAATCTCTGCTCCTGGAAAACCAAGAGCTTGGCAAACGCAGCCCAGTTGAGAAGAGGTGGACCCAAGTGCTGTTGATATTTGCTCCTCTTCTGAAAGACAGCCACTTACTCTTTGGCCATTTTGGTGTAGAGGAGCTGTTCACATCCTTTTCTTCTCCCCTTTAAGTATTCCCTTTCATGCTGCAGCAGGAAGAAACCCGGGCTCCCTTAGAAGCCTTGTGTGAGATGTGAGGCCCTGTGATCTGCTTTGATCAAGTTGAAAGGAGAAGTCAGGCCCCTGAACAGCGGAGACAGAGGTTGTTTATGCTGCTTAGCTCACTTCAGAGGTGACAGAGCCTCTGAGTTGTAATCACAAGAAATGGCTGGCAGGCTGCTCTGGCCCTGCCCAGGAAGCACACGTTCTGCCTGTGACTGTGCAGAGTAAAGGATGGAGTCAGGGAACCAGATATCCAGGGGATAAAAACATTCAGGGAGACGCTGCGCTTGAAGACGTTCTGATGAAAGCCACTCATGTTTGGGCTGTTCCCGGCTTTTGGAACCCAGAGAGCTTTTAAAAGGAGGCTTTTAGCAGTTCTCAGAAGCCAGCTCTTGTGTGTGTGTGTGTGTGTGTGTATCTGTGTGTGTGTCTGTGTGTCTGTGTGTGTGTGTCTTGTGTGTCTCTGTGTCTGTGTGTGTGTGTGTGTCTGTGTGTGTGTCTTGTGTGTCTGTATGTCTGTGTGTGTGTCTCTGTGTCTGTGTGTGTGTCTGTGTGTGTGTGTGTGTGTTCTGGTAGCTTAGCTAACTACTTAGACATAAAGGATGAGAGTTCAGGGGACAGAGTCACCAAGTTTAGGGAAGAGGGAACAACAAAGAGTCCTTTTAGGGGGAAAGGGGACACAGCAGTGATGTAGAAATAGGTACCAGTTTGGTTAGAGGAACAACACTCCTCCCCAACCCTACCCAGTTTCCTGTGGTTTGGGTCAGTGGCTTTTGTCAATGGGTCCCCACAAAGGGCAGAGCAGATGAGAGGAGGAAGGCAGACAGAGGACAGAATGCATCCTCCATGGCCACATAAGAGGCATACAGCTCATGTGCACAACTGCTCCAAGAGTGATGCCAGGTCTGTCCCACTACAAGGCAGGGTTTAGGCTGGACTTTGAGGGTGAGGCAAGGTCTTGACAAGCAGAGATGTGGAGGAAAGGGACAAGCCAAGGCTTTGTGGAGAGAAGTCCATGGCTGGAGGAGTGCGGCCTGCAGGAAGCAGGAGGTCAGGGGCGAAGGCTGGGCTCGCAGATGCCAGTGGTGCCGCTCAAGAGGGCTTGAGAGTGAGCTGTGGAGCAGTGAGGGGCCCACAGATCTTCACTGGGGGTGATACATCCAAGTCATTGATGTAGGATGCTCTTTAGGGTTAGAGCCCTGACATCGGCTGCTGTGTGGTAGTCCAGAGAGGCAGTGCTAAGACCCTGCGCTCCCTGGAGAGGCCTCTGGCTATTTCAGGTGCTGCTCAAATACCCCCCTATGGGATGTTTCCCTGATGTTTTGTGGCAGGAGTCATCGCTGCTGAGAGCTTTGTGCTGCATCTTACTCCTGCCTCACTTACTGTATTATATTGTAATTTTTCCAGGACTCTGTCTCCCCTCTGGGCAGGGAGCTCTTTGAAGGCCTTTGTCAGCTTTCAACTTTTGCTCCACCTCATCCCTGGCACATTATTCAAGAGTGCTCAATAAAGCATTTGATAAGCGAATAGAAAAATAAAAGACCCACCAGTGGAGGGAGGGGGCTGATATGAGGCATTCTGGAGGCAGCGTAAGGTTGAGGCTGCAGCAGTGTGTGAGTGGGAGAGAGCTGAGGTTGCAGCCTAGGTGCCCCAGAAAAGTGGGTGACGGGAAAGGCTTTTATCAAAACGGAAGTACGGTGAAGTGTAAAGGACATTTGCAGGTTAGTGGGAAACACTAACCCGCTCGTAAAGATGTAATATTCAAATAGCTCATGTGGAAAACAGCTGTTAGGCCATTGTCCCTGCAGACTCCTACTAGAAATGAAATGCTGTCTCTGTCTCTATCTCTATCACTGTCTGTCTGTCTATCTCTCTTTCATTCTCTCTCTCTTACTTACTTACTCTGTTCATTTCTTTTCAACTAGACACTTACACGAGAGTCTTAAAAATAGCATCTCCAACCACTGGCATTTACAGATGGTTTTGTCTGCTTGGCCCACATGCCCTTCTGAAGTGTTCTGTTTTTCCCTTGCACGGCGGTCTCACCACATCTGGGCCCAAGGCCTGCTCTGTGATCCTAAACCAGCCTCCTGCCCTGAGCCAAGATCTTCCCCAAGAGGCCCAGGGAGGCAGCCTGCACCTAGGAGCTCTCCATGCTGTGCTTCCTGGGCTGCTGGCCTCCGCCCGTGTCCCACTTTGTGGGGCTGAGCAGCTCCTGCTCCCTGTCTGACGACACGAGGCTAAAGAGAAACCTTTGAATGGGCTTAAATACTGTCCCTTCTACGCCCCAAGTGTGTGCTGTGGGGGGCTTGGAGGAACCTTGGGTTACTGCAGCTCTTCGTTTGGGGCCCTGGGTGGAATTCATCCTGCATCTCTGCTCTTTCCAGCCAGTTCTGTCACTGTGGGTCTTTGCAAAACCTGCCTCTTCCCCTAACTTCCCTTTCTGATTTCCCTTCAGCTCCCATACTCCCTGGACCTCTGTCCTTTGAAATCAGCTGCTCGCTTAGGATTAAGATGAGCCCTGCTGGCGGCTGTCCTTGCACACGTGTAGCATTGTTTGTGTGCGTGTATTTTTGCCTAATGTAGTAGTATTGTGTTATACATCTCATTTGATTTCTTACTTTCTCCACCAAGTGCCATGTCTTTAAGATCCATTCTTGTCAGCTGGGTCAACATCTGGTTTTTATTTTAAGTTATTTTTGTAAAGCTAGGTCACTGGGTAGCTTTTCACAGTTTCTAAGTGGGGATCTCATTTAAATACATCTTTTTGTTTAAATTCCAGACTTCTTCAGCCTAAAGGTAGACCAGTCTCCTATTTCATTGGCCTGAGTCCCTAGTTTACCTTGTGCTATGGCTGGATTTTCTCAGGAGAGAACAGGAGGCTGTGGAATAAGAAATGAATTGTGTGTCCTGGGATATTAACAGCCGTCATCCCACCAGGCCAGCTCTGGGCCTCCTCCGAGGTTATAGCTTCAGGGTTCTCTGGCGTGAGGCCCTGCTGGTGGTGCCCTGGCCTTGAAATCATCTCCTTTGGGTTCCTTGTCTGAGTGTTCTTATAAATGCCAGGGTGGAAGAGTGAGAGGGGGCCTAGGCCAGGTAGGAAATTGTGAGCTGTAGTGAGCAAAGACTCCAGTGGAACCCTCCATGGCCTTGGTTGTCCCCACTGTAGAAAGAAAGTATCAGCAAGATGGCTTAACTTTCCTGTTGGCTGCTGGGGAGGATGGCAGAGTGATTAGCAGCCAGCTCATCTCGCAGCCTTCTCTGCCGATTGCTGTTTGCCTGACTTGGGGCCAGTCACAGTGACAGACCTATGCATCTTGCCCCCTCTGTCTCTGAGCCAGGTCTTCCTGTACCTGGGTCCTAACACTTAATTCACTCCATGTCCAAGTGTGGTGCTTTTTAGTGGGCCAGCAGCAATGCCAGCCATCAGCATCCTTGAGGCGTAAGAGGCGAATGATAGAAGCAAGGCCCCTCTTGCCCTGCTTTCTCTCCTTCTGGTGAAGCCCTGAGGGTTCCAGAGCGAAGGCTGGGGTGGAGATGGGAGGAGCCTCCTTTTGCTCACACTGCCTCTGAACTTGCCAGTGTCTGTGGTGTTCATGACTTCCTGTTCCATTCTCCATGGGTCATAACAAGGACATGGTTTTCTTCCAGAGGATGTGGAGGATGACTTGACAAGGGAGGACATAATCCTGGCCCCAGCCCCGTCAGTGCTCAAGCAGCAGATAGAGTCAAAGCCAATTGACCTCCCAGTGGCCAAGGTAAGTGTCACCTCACAAGTGGAAGGGGACTCCCATGTTAAATATGTGCTCCTGTGGATGACATGCCAGTCCTTACTGTCATCTCTTGGTTATTGTTGCACTGGAAGTTTGGTTGTAATGTCAAAGAAACCTCAGCCAAGGGACAGATCAGTTCTAGTCCTGGAAACTCCCTTTCCCTCCCTAAGACTAAGGGTGAGAGAGGAGGGTGCATTCTCCTTATCTAAACACTTCTTTTTCCTTCCTTTTTAAAAAAGTCTTGCTGTGTAGTCCAGTCTGGCCTCAGCCTTATATATGCTTAGATGTGCACCATTGAGCCTGGCTAGGACCCAGTTCCTTTTGTGGCTCAGAGATGGTTCATTGCATCCCTGCCAGGCACTGCCTGAAGTGTGATGAGAATGGGACTTTATTCCTGTTAAACTGGCTATGTCCTGCAGCACCTCCTGTGCTGGACTGGGACCCACCGCAGCAAGGGAAGGGCAGAGAGGTTAACAGTTACTCAGCACTGTCCAGGTTTGCTCCTTTGGCCCCTGAAAGGGACCCATGATCACAGGACATAGGGAGTAGGGCCAGGCCTTAGCAGTCTGCTCGAAGGGATGTGTGGGATTCCCCAGAGCTCTCAGCTTTCAGGATGGCCTCGCCCTGCCCTTGCCCAGAGATTCCTGCAGGGTAGAGTGTCATTCTGCTATCACTCCGGGCCCTCAGCCAGGATCCAGGACAAACTTGTGAACATAGTCAGCCTCCTCTTTGCAACTCGTGTGTGCTTACTTGGCACACAAATCAATATGTACAGGACTTTTCTAGAGGCCTTGTCCTTTCCCTTCCTCCTCTTCTCCCTCTTCTCTGTTTTCTTCTCCTTTTCTTTCCCCCTTTTAGCCCGTGTTCAAGGGGACGGGAAGTTGGGGGCACTCACTCTCTAGCCACTGTAGCCACAAGAGTAGGCTTCATATAAAGAGCATTCTTATTATCCCCAAAGACCGTCTCACAAAACATCCACAAAAGCAATCAGAAATAGTGAGGCTGGGTGAGACAAGAAGGGGCAAGTAGAGCCCTGACTTCTAGGCTGTCCCTTGTGCTCATCCAGCCGGGCGCCATCAGTCTGGGATGGAGCCTGGCTGGCTAGTCCTCATCTCTGCTCCAGCTATCCGGGAAGGTAATTCAAGCGCAGGGATGACTGCACTTAGCACGAGAGGAGGAACTGAGCTGTCAGATGGATTTGCACCTCCGATGTGCCATCAGCCCACACTTGAAGGCACAAATGCTTCTGACGTTTTGTTATACTAAGGAAAAAAAAAAAGAGAACTGCTTCTGGTGGAAAGTAAGGGAGTCGGGAGGGAAGGCCTGACTTGAGAGGGGTCCGAGGGAGAGGGCTTCAGAACCTGTTGGTTCTGGGGCACAGAGTCCCCGTGGATGGCTCACAAAGGGGAGAGAGGCAGAGGCCCTGCCTTTCAGTCAGGGCTTGTAGGGGGAAAGGGGTTGGCTGATCCTGGGCCTCCAAGTGAGGGGGGACATCACTCAGAGGTCTAGAGAAGACGGCTCTGAAAAAAACGAGGGGCTGCTGCGAGGAGGTGGGGTTTTTGGCAGTTCACGGGCGGCCACTCACAGGCTATGTCCCAGAGGGAATGTTTTCTATTAAAGGCTAAGCAGATATTTTCAGTTTTGTTTGCTCTGCAATCTCTGTTGCAAATACTCTTTGTCACTGTAATGTAGAAGCAGCCATAGGTGATACGTAAATTAATGAACACTGCTCTGTGGTGATGAAACTTTATTTAAAAAATAAATAAGGGCTGGATTTGATTCATAGGTTATTACTTGTCAGCCTGGTGCCAGAACACTGGATCTCAAACCAGGCCACAAAGTGAAATCATTTAGTTTTTAGACTCCTGATGCTGGGCCTGAGCATATAGCTGGAGGGTAGAGTACTTGCCTCACATGCACAAGGCCCTGTTTGCTCCTGTCTGCATTAAAAGAAATGAAATAGATGAAACTACTCATAGACAGTCTCACTGTAAGGAATCTGAATTTAATTGGGCTGGCTGGTGGCCTGAGTATCCGAATTATTTTTAAGAGCTCCTTAAGTGATTCTAATGTGAGGTCAGGTTGGAGAGCTGCTAGTCTTTCCTCTAGAGGACCAGAGGATGGTTAAGGTCCTTTGGAAAACTAAAGTCTAACGTTTCAAGGTCTGCATAAGGAAACCCCACAATTTTGGCTCAAGTTAGCCCAGCCTGGTTTGGTTTTCAGATGTTCCAGAGGTAAGTTCAAGATTGGGTTTCTCATCTCTCAAATATGGTAAGCGTGGGCTTTGAAATAAAGGGAAGAGATGACTGGAAAACACACTGCTCTGCTAGAACTCAAGACCAGCCCCTGCAAGCATGTGCATGCCGAACATGGTCATGCTGTTTGCTTTGAAAACAACCAATAACGTGCTCTTCTTTCCTCAGGAAATCAAGACCCTTCTGTTTGGTTCTACCTTCTGCTGCTTTAATGAGGAATGGAAGCTTCAGAGTTTTTCCTTTAGCGACGTAGCCTCACTAAGATATGGCATTGTGCAGAACAAGGCAGGTTGCCCTTGTCTCTGGAGGCGGGGAGCCGGCTTGCTGTGGTTCTCTAGGGTCAGCCCTATATTTGGCTGAGTGGTCCTTGGGAAGGACTCTCTGTTTTGGGGGGGACAGAGACCCTTTACTCTAGGGATGTTCTGTTGCAGCACCCACTTGCTGTGTACTGCACTATGCAGAGTGCTTGGCAAGGGGGAGCAGAAGGCATCCTTGAATGTGCTTGAGGTGCTGGAGGGTCCCTGTTAGGCTGAGCCTTGAGAAGGACTTGGATTATATAGGTAGAGCAGGAGAAAGGCATGCTGGGGAGGCACTGGGGAGTCTGGAAGCAGACTAGAGGCTGCGGGGGAAGGCTGGTGTGTCAGTGTACAGTGAAGAGGATGGAAGAGAAGCAAGAGAGACACTCGGAAGTGGCAGGCTTTGCACACGGCCTGGAAAATTTCCAAGATACTCTTGAGAAAACCCAGAGATCACTAGATGGCACAGGGTAACTCAGACACACTCCATCCCTGGGGCCTCCAGGCCTCCTCTTACCAACTCCCTCCCCAGGAATAGTGCCAAGGGCACTAGCTTCAGCCACTGCCTCACACGGTGAACCCCAGCCCCTCTCCCTGCACCCTTGCTTCAGGGGCACCTCTGGCCTGCTAGCCAGGGGCAGACATTTGGTGCTGTTCACCTCCACTGATGTTTGCGATACATCCTAGGGACTGGGGCCCCTTCCAAGCCTGGATGCTCAGGGAAGGGCTGTTCCAGGACCTCTCCTATCATAGTGTGAGAAGGAACAAAGATGCGCCTTGTGCAGTGCTGAGGTGTCCCCCAGGGTGGGCAGGAGAGAGCTCCTGCAGCAGATGCTGCTGAGTGGGTTCACTGGCAGCTGAGAGTCAGTGAAGGCTTCCTGGAGAAGGCCTGGGGCAGGGGTCCAGGGCCTGGGTACCTGAGTGACACTCTCAGCCTGTGCACACTGAAGCATTTCCCTAGCTGATGGGAAACCTATGGTGTTGCTGCTGGCTTTATAGGTGACTGGTTGTGAATAGTCACTTTCCTCCCATGATACCTTGCAGACTAACCTTTTTGTCAGGGTTGGGCACTGGATCCTTGTTATCCCTTCTTCACAATTCAGGGCCAGTATGTTGTAGATAGACAGCATGTCAAAGAACTCCCTGGTGAGGAAGTAGTACTGGGGGCCCTGGTGGCCTGTTACATGGGATAGGGCTGGCAGGGTGGGTACCATTTGGCTCTCAGCACTGGTGCTGACACTTGTCCGTCTTTGCAGGGTGGCCCTTGTGGGGTGCTGGCAGCCGTCCAAGGCTGTGTGCTGCAGAAGCTCCTGTTTGGAGATGACAGTGGAGCCAACTGTGCTGTGTAAGTCCAAGCTAGCTCTGGCAAAATGTAGCTTTCCCGAGCCAGCTGCGGAGGGTCCAGAACAAATAAGCAAGGAAGTGTGTGTGTTCCCCGATATTTCCTGTCTCCAGGAGGTCAAGATGGGAGAGGTCATGGTGGCCAACTCTCAGGGCCCACGCTGGCCTGGGCACAGTGGAAGCACCTATCCTCCTTTCTGGGAACAGGGAGGGCTGATGGGCACTGTACTCTGTGTTACCAGCCACCAGAAGCTTCAGAACTGAACCCACTGCCCCCTCAGAAGGCTGCATAGCAGCTACGAGGCCTTCCACACCCACGTTGGCCTGCCGAGCCTCGGATGCAGTCTGGAGTGCCCTCCCTCCCTCACTGATGCCCCCCCACCAACAGCCTGAGCCATGCATTCCGGCCAGCCCTACAACATACCGCTTCCTCTTCAGGCAGCCACGTATTTTCCATTTCATGCATTAACTGTTTGCACCTGGGCAGTCATGCTCCTGGGATGTCTTTGAGCTGACAGTGGGGAAACAAGAATCAGATACATTCTTTCCTCCCCAGAGATGCTCTACAAGGTCCAGCAACCCAGAGAAAGGCATAACCCCAACAATACTGGTCCCAAGATAAAATGTGGGGAGGTGCTGCAGGCCAGCAAGGCCTTCCCAAGAGGCAGCCTTCATTCTCTTTCCTCCTTGTGTGCCCGATAACTAACTTTACCCAGTTACTCTCAGAGCTACAGAACTTCTGACTTTTTTTTTAATTGAAATATTACAAACTTTGAATACCCATGAACATATCACCCATATCAAGAGAGAACATATTCACAGCAATTAGAAGAATCCTTTGCTGGTGGTCTGTGGATATGCCATTACCAAAAGTTATAGCTAAATAGGTTCTAAACCCATAGCTGAATTTTGCCTGTTTCTGAACTTTATTGAAAGGTACTTATTTATTGTTTGAAAATAGTATTTTGGCACCTTTAAAATAGGCCTAGGCATTGTCAAGACGAGGCCTGATCAGTTCAGAGACACCATGCTCTGGAAACAAGGCAGGCATGAGGGGTGGCACTAGCCAGGCTTGGATCTCAACAGGACATTTCCCACTAAACATGATTTTGCTTTAGACAGGGTTTGAGTGAAGGTAGTTTTGTTTCCTTTTTGGCATCTTATCATTTTAAAAACTGTTTTACAGCATAGTAATTGGCTTGTTTTGTGAGACAATAATCAGGTTATGGGTGGACCAAACACAGTTCCCATCAGCCCAGCAGTGTGAATATTCTGTACCAAAATCTCACCTTGTCCTTGCTAGGTGCTCTGCTTCCTGCCCTGGGTCTGTCCAGGATCACTTCCTATCTCTGCAGGGCACTTCCTGTCTCTGTAGAGTCTTACCGCTGCATCCTCTGGAAGGTGGGCCCAGCA
The DNA here is from genome assembly GCA_004026965.1 of Petromus typicus. NCBI lineage: Eukaryota > Metazoa > Chordata > Mammalia > Rodentia > Petromuridae > Petromus > Petromus typicus. Next base: position 108,369 of record PVIR01000924.1, on the reverse strand, counting down.
TGATGATGTCTCCAGCAGAGACCCTGTCTTGATTCCTCGGGAGGCCAGCACAGCTCGGTGCCAAGGAGCACTCTTGATAGAGTGCATGGACTCTGAGCTCATTAACTTCTACCCACTTCTTCCTAACATCCATTTATAAGACACATGCAAGGTTGCTTTCCCAGTGCCTGGCAGGCTGGTGGGGCTGCAGTGGCGAAGGCAGACTTCCTGGGGAGGGTGTTTCGGCCTCACTGCTGTCCACAGGTGGAGCAGAGCCCGATCCCCTTAACACATATCTGTATACACTCTTGGTTCTCCTGGGTTCTTTTTCCCCTTCCCAGATAATCCCCTTAGATCTGCCCAGTGGCTCCTCTCAGCACATGACCTCATGGAGCTTTCCCCTCACCTTCCAGGGAAGATCACCTAGCCTCACCTCTCCTCGCCATGGTGTCCTTGCTCTTCAGTGGACCCACATGTCCGTGTGTGCCCCTGCCTACTCAATGTAAGCTCCATGGGAACAGGGCCTTCCAGGCTGCTCATCCACAGCCCTGTTGCTGGCAGCTGGCTGCATCCCTGGTCCACAGGCGAGGCTCTCAGAATTTTTGTTGAATGAACGCATGGACAAATGAGTGAGCTGTCCAGACCAACAAGGAGGGAGAGGGAATGGAATTCTAGTAAAGAGAACAAGACGTGTGGAAGGCGGACGGCAGTGGTGCTAGAGCTGGCTGAGGCCACCTTGGGAGGGCAGGTATGACCTGGGGCCTGGAGGTGAGGTCGGGCCAGGCTGCCAGGGGGCTTTGGGGCGACTCTGAGAAAGCTTTGGTCCTCATGAGAGCTGTCTCATGACTCATTTTAGCCCACAGTGAAGAATTGCTTTTGAACTTCAGCCTTGGGCTTTTGTGGAAAGTTATGGATTGTTTCCCAACAACCAGGATGTAGTATTTGCGTTGTTTCCATTAAGGGCTGATCCTGCCAGGGGCACAAGGCTGGCATGGGTCCTTATGGCCTGCCACACCACCCCACTAACGGATACAAGGGCTTTTACATCCGTGTGTTAGTCAGATTTTTGTCTTGTGACCAAGTATCTGAGAATGTCACTTTACAGGAAGAGACATTTACTTTGGCTCATAGTTTGAGAGACTTTAGTCCATCATTGGTTGGTTCTGTTGCCATAGAGGAAACCTGTGGTTGAGGAAACTGCTCACCTCACAGCAGCCAGGAAGCAGAGGGCGGGGGAAGGGCTGGTGAGAAGAAGATGGAATCATAGCGGAGCTGAAACTGGCACATAACACCCTGTCTGCCACACTGTGTCGCTGGGTCTCAGATGGTTGGTTGTGTGTTTGAAAGAGCCGATCACCGGGCACTCTGTGGACTCTTACCTTTCACCAGCTCTGTCCAGGAATGGCTCATCTTTGGAGCCTCCTCTTTGCCCTGATTTAGAAAAGTTCAGCACAAATAGTACAGAGGTGTGAGCAGAGGGTACAGCTGAGGTAGGTGCGCATGGACTGTTTCCACCCCACGCTCCGGGGTCCATGGACCAAACTGAGCGCCATTGACATTGGGTCCTGGATGTGCCTGTCCACAGGCGCTCAGACCATGGGCACTGGGTGGCCCTGAGGTGCAGCATGCCCTTTGACTCTGAAATGCCAATATGTCAGAGTGATCTAGCTTTTTAGAATAGGAGGCTGGGTCCTCTGCTGTCTGCAAGATCACCTCGATGCTCTGTTGCCTGGCAGACTGTCAGCCACACCTCTGTACCTCACAGCCAGGCTGGCCTGTCCTTTCCTGCCCTGGAGGCTGTGGGCCTGGGCCAGGGAATGCATTCTGTGAATGTGTAGTGCAGGATGCAGTGGCGCCCTCCAGGGAACTTGTGCTGAGATGAAGGCTGCCTAGCAGGGGCAGTGTCCCTTCTGCAGGCCTGCTGGCTTCATTTAGACTCATTTCGGCAGGCAGGCAGCCCGCCTCCCCTCTGTCAGCTTGGCAGGGCCATGTGGCAGGCTGTGGTGTTTTTCCACATGAGGAGGGCTTGTTCCCTGGATATGGGGCAGAAAAGACGAGCGCTCATTCTCCCTGGCCTGACAGAGCCCTAGGCCAGGAAGGGGCCCTAGGAGGCTGGCTGGACGGGCACAGGGAGCACCAGAGTTGCTATCTTCTGAAATTGGGAACTTAGTACACAGTGGAGAATCTGTCTTGAGACACAGTGCTGAGAGTAGAAATATCTCTTTACTCTGAGCCACTTGGGCAGATGCAGGATGCAATATTCTCCAGCTTCTCCCTCCCCAGATTCTTTTCCTGGGAGGAATCAGACTCTTAGAGAAACTTCTCTTGTTATAAGAGCCTGGCCAGGTGCCTGAGTCCTGGTAGGAGAGTGACAGATGTGTCTGACTCCAGAGGGAGTGGGACCTTCCCAGTCACTTACGTTTGCTGGTGCAGGCTGCTGCTGCACTCTTTGGGGAAGGCAGAACCTGGTGACCCCTGCCTCCCTCCATTGTCCCTGTGGGGACCGTGGATTCCTGGGTGGGAAGCAAAGACCAGGAAGGGTGTAGGGCTACCCTGAGCCTGTGGGCCAGGAAGTGGAGGGCTCTTTCCCATCCCCCCATGTCCTCTGAAAGCATCCCGGGAAGATGGAGAACCAGGAAAGGGGGGAGCCTGGGAGCCTAGGGCAGTTACTGCACAGAAGCTGCTAAGAGAAAGGGAGATGCAGAAGGTCTGGAAGCCAGAAAGACCAGGCAGGCGCAGGTCCTTCTGATCTTGTCACATGGTGCCAGAAGATGATGCGGAGGCCAAGGGACTTTGGTTCCTTAAACTGAGTGCCCGAGAGAGTTCTTTTTCCAGTTTTTTACTAACAGTGTGATCTTAGATAAATTATATCCGTGCCTCAATTTCTCCACTTAGAAAGTCTAAGATTGCCTACTTTATGGGGTTGTTGTCACAGTTTGATGAAATGATACATATAAAGTGCTCGTTACCAGTGCCTCACACATGATAAGTACTCAGCATAAACCAACTTTTCCCATCTTACCCGTCACTACCCTGCTAGGCTTCCAGCTGATGTGCACCTGCTCCGTAGGTGGTGGGCATGGTGCCCGATAGGGCCATCTGCTCACGGTGAGGTTCTCAGCACAAGCTCTAAGCAGGTACCTGCTCTGGGCGCCCCCCTGGTGGCAGAAGTTTCAGTCAGGGAGCTCTGTGGGGAGACACTAGAGGTGGTGTCTCGGGGCCGGGCAGAGACCTGGAGGAGCAGAATGGCTCTTGGGGGCTCTGTTGCAACACCTCAGTGGAGGATGGGGGTAGAAGAGCATGGGTGTAGGACTCAGGCTGGCCTGTGGACGGGATGTGGCCTGCTTCTGGAGAAGGTTAGGGCACCAACAGGGGGTGCAGGGGTAACAGAGACATACTTGTGGGTTCCGAATCCAGAGATAAACACCACGTCCTTCCTTTTTTGACCAGCAAGCTGTGCATTCCAGGTCCCCACAGTCCTGGGCATGGCCTCTTCTGAAACCTTGAGCGATGTTTTCTCAACGTTGTTTTTCTAGTTAGTAGTACCGGAGCCAGGGCTCCCGAAAGCGCGGTTGTCCGGTTGGGCGATAGCACAGTTCCCATTTCCTCTGAGGAGCAAGCTGGCTTCCTGAACCTGGAGAGGGTCAGGCAGCATGCTGGTTTGTTTTCTTAAGAACTTTGAGGGCTGCTGCCTGTCTCCCTGAGTCGGAAGGGTTCGCAGTGTCACGTGGGGCCCACTTTGCACCAGAGGTGGGGAGCTCGCTCTCTGAGGACTGGATGTTTCCACAAAGATGGCAATGATAGAAACCTCTGATTGGACATTGACTGAGAGCCAGGCCTGGGCCATGCACCTCACAAACATTATCTTGAGCCAAGTTCCCAATGTTACGACGGGGTGTAATTGTCATTGCTGGTTTCTGGGTGGGGAAACTGAGGGGCCTCTCACTTTAAAGTAATGGCACCACAGCAGCCTGGCAGTAGATCCCAGGCCGCTCCCCTACCCTGGCCCTGGGCTGTGTGTGTGTGTGTGTGTGTGTGTGTGTGTGTGTGTGTGTGCTTCCTTTGTTTTTTTGCTTTTTGAGACAAAGTCTTGCCATGTAGCCTGAATGTATGACTCTCCTGCCTCAGCCTCCTGAGTACTGCGGTGACAGGCACACACCACCCATTCTTCCGTGCTCACACATGTCAGAATGGAATCCAGACATTACTGAGTGACCGAAAAGCTCCCTGCATTCCTTTGACCCCGAGCAGGATCTTCATCAAGCCCTTTTATTTGTGAAGAGGAGAGGCTCACTCAGTCTAGCTTTTGAAATTAGAAGAAAATCTGCAAAATGCAGGGGAAGGAAGAAGCGTGGCTCCCAGGAGCCCAGGAAATGTCACAGGGAAGAAATATCTATATTTGGCCGTCTCCCCTCCTCCCTCTCATTCCCTCCTCACACCAGGAACCTCTTACTCACCACTTTTATTGTAAGACAGCTCTGGTGCTTCTGACAGTGCTGCCTGTCTGCGCTTCTTAAAATTCCTTCCCACCTCGCCTGTGTCACCGCCTGCTGGCCTCATCCTGCTCCGTCACTTTGACCTGGTACCTCAGAGGTCTGCAGGTGCCGGCGGAGCAGACTGCTGCTCTGCCCGTGCCCATCTTCTCTCTGGCCAATCTTTGGCAGGCCCAGCCCCTCTCCTGTCCCTGTGTGCACCTCAAGCTCAGTGAGTCTGAGTCACAGCGCTTCACCCCACCCTGCTGCCTCCTGCAGCCACATACTCCTCGGCTCAGCTGGAAGTGCCACCATGCGTTCCCTCAAGCCAGGGAGTCACCCTTGACTCCTCCATTCCCCTAGTGCACGTGCTTCATAGCTGAGTCTGGGTGCCAGTCAGGCTGTTGTCCTCTCAGGCCCTGTGGTGGCAGCAGCGGGGGCACACTGGCCTAAGCTTTCATCTCCAGGGCCTCCAGGACGGGCCCGGCATATGCCAGGCTCCATCTTGGGGGACTCAGAGCACATGGCCAGGTCAGCACACTTCCAGGTGCCGAGTCTCCAGAACCCCTTCCTCCTGGGGATGGCTTCCTCAGCCTCCTCCTCTATTCTTCCAGGTCTCCTCCCTGGAGTCAGTCCCTCGCTATGGGGCCAGAGGAGAAGATGGCCATCTGAACACACTCCAGGGGGCTACGCTATTTACGCTATTTCACGCTATTGCTGTGAGTGTAAATGTATTTCCTTTCTGTCCGCAGGCAGCTGCAGCCTTCAGATGCCCTCCGTACTCGCTGCCTGGCCCTGGCCTTGGCGGACATTCTCTGGCGGGCTGGGAGCCGAAAGCGAGCTGTGCTCACCCTGTAAGTAGTTCCAAGAACCTTGTCACCACTGCTCAGCCTCTGCTGGCACAGCCATGGGTGCCCTGGCTGTGGGTTCTTCTGACCTTGTGGACACGGGCTGCCTGTGCCGGGCAGCCTGGGCTGGGGAGAGGCGGGGCTGGCCCCTGGACACCAGTGCTCTTCTTGGAGGATGTGTTCCTGTCCTTCCTTCCCCCACCAAGGGCAAACCCAGGACCCCGCTGCAGAGGCTTAGGGGCACCCTTCGACAAATGGCACCACTCCACCGCACAGCATGCGCACACCTGCCCATCTTGTGGAGAGGGAGGCAGTAGGGATGAACCGGCGCCCCGTTCGGTCTCCCTGACCCTCAGATTGTCCCAGCCCCATGGTCCTCGTGTGTGGCGGCCGGCTCTGTGGAGCATCCCTTCTCCCCAGCCACATGGCTGAGGCTCAGTGGAGGAGATCATTTGGGGGTTCACTTTCTGAGGGACACAAGGGTGGCTGCATCTGATTGCACACAAGGAGAAGCAGCTCTCTGGGGCCTGCACGCTTTTTTTGGTGTGGTGCTGGGGGTTGCATCCAGAGCTTTTGCATGAAGCTGCCTGCAGACCCCTCCACTTTTTAAAATTATTTAGCGAGGGTCCCTGGAGGCACTGAGCAAGGCCAACTCTGAAAGTCATTGCTTGTTGCTCATGTTCTCAGGCAACTGCCCGATCGGTTCACCTGTTTAGAAAGTGAGGATAATGATTATTTAATGGAGTGACTGTGAGAACTAAATGAGTCAATATAAATAAATGATATATAATAAATGTAACACTGTTACTTAGCTTGAATCATTTATCAATATAAATAGTTGATAAATAATACATATGAAGCGTTTAGGATGGCATCTGGCACATGCTTCTTAACCTCTGCCCTTAGGGTGGACACAGCCTAAGAACAGATGGGGCAGGAAGTGGGTTTCTCTTTATTTTTTTTGAAGACTAAAAAATAGAAGCTCAGAGAGGGTAGGAGGCTGGTCCACATCCACGCGGCAGCAAGTGGCACAGCAGATCCCAAGCTCAGGGCCTTCTGTTCTGTGCCACTGGGGGCTGTACACCCCGAAAGGTCACAGAGTAGGGGTCGCAGTAGGGAGGATTCTGTTGGGGCCACAGCCTCTTCCGCTGAGAAAATGTTGCTGACCCAGCATCCCTCACTCATCTGCACACAGACCTGCTGGTGTGGGCACGAGTCAGACGCCCTCCTGCTGCCAGGCCTTGGCTTTGCCTGTTCGGAGCTCGCCCTCCTGCATTGTTTTCCAGTCCCTTTTGTGCTAGTGAGTTCTCTGCACCCAGGCTGCGGAGGAGTTCAAAGCGGGGAAACAAGAAACCCTTGGCTGCGTGCTTTCCTCTGAAGCCACCTCTTTCTTTTCCCTCCTTCCGTGACACATGTGGTTTGACCCTGGCTGGAGTGCGTGGCTTTCTCCTGGCACAGGACTCATGCACCTTCTTTTCCTTTTTAGGGCTTCTGGAACACAGCAGTTCAGTCCAACAGGGAAATACAAAGCAGATGGAGTCTTAGAAACAGTACGGCTTTCTGGAAAATTATCACGCAACTTTTGGCTCTATTGGGGGACTGTCTCCCTTCAAATGAGTAAATCCTCCCCCAGCTGGGCTTGCAGGGGGCGGAGGTGGGCGGCTTTGTGGCTGGGCTCCTGCCAGGGCTGCTTTATGCTGCAAAGACCCAACCGCCCCTGTCACCTTGAGGATGACGGGCACGCTTCTCTGCAGTCTGGAGATGCCCTTGACTTAGCTCCAGCCGTCACTGTCTTCTCTAGGATTCTTACAGGAGGGTGTGTGTGGTGGGGCCAGAGAGGAGGAGAGAAGTCTGGGGCGGGGAAGGACTTTGACAGCCTGGACACCAGCCCTAAGTCAGATCTGGTCATACAGAAGGAGAGAGAGACATTTCTGCACTTTTGAAAATGCAGATGTAATGGAGTTTTTCAGAAATTGCCACCTCTTCACTGAGAATCATTTAAACCATCTTATGTTGATTCATTTGTCCTCGCTTGAGGCACGTGTCTTCTTGGGCCATTAGTTTATGGCATCACTTTATTGAATGGTTTTTATTCAAAAGTGTTTTTTCTTGACCTGCCTCAAAAGGCAAAGGGGACCCGACCTACTGCCCCTCCTTAGCTCAGTGGCACTTTGACTCAGCGCTTGTAATTTGGATGTGGTGCTCACCAACACTGTGACCCACTGTGGGGGACAGCCTCCGTGTGGCCAAACAGGATGTAGGATCCTGTGCCTTAGTCCTGTGATGCAGGTCTCCAGGGATCCCAGATGGGGACAGGGCTCCTGCAGGGCAGAGCTAAGCCACTTTGGGGTGTAGGGTGCCACCCAATGCCCTCTCCACACAATCTGTGCTCTGCCCAGGGACATTACCAGTGGGATTCAGGCTGTAGTGGGGCTCACACACAGGTGCAGTCCCGGGTCCTGGGCATGGTAGCTCACCCACTGTGTGTCCCTTTTCAGCTCATGCTCTACAGTGTGACCTGCTACGAGGAGCTGGTGACTTTTCTCCAACACACTGTGCATCAGGTATGAACAATGATTTATTTTTGTGCTCTGTGCATTGCTAAGCTTTCTCATGCAAGAGACAGGTACGGACTAGAGTGGGCCTCCCTGTCACCCCTGGCCTGGGTGGGGTGAGGAGGCTGGGAGGCAGCCTGTGCTGGTTTCTGGGCAGCCGGGAGGCGTGGGGTGGGGGCAGGGGTCCCAGTCTCTTCATTGCTTCTGTACAGGTGGGTCATGGACACAAGGCTCAGGAAGCAGCTGCAGCTGGGGCTGTAGAAAGCAGGGCTGATCTGGGTTGGGTCAAAGGGAAGGGAGGCAGCCATTAGACAGTGGCCACAAGAGTTAAGCAGCTGCTTCCGGAGTCCTGAACTCTGTCCAAGGAGGAGGTCCCAGAATGGTGAGGAAGTGGCCTCCTGGGTGGGGTTGAGGGCTGGGCAACGATGATGAAGACCCTGTTGACCAGCATCCTGGGGGGCCGGGCTGGCCCTGCTAGAGGACAGCTGTGCACTCACTGCTGGCAGATGGTGGGCTGGATGGGCGAGGGTGAGCATGCTCAGCCAGAGGCTCTGGAAACTCCCACTAAGGCTGCGCGTGCTGGCTCTGTGGGGGAGGGGCCAGCACATTCCAGAGCCATGGACTCGGCTTTAGAGCTTTCAGGGCTGGCTTTGGGTCCAGGTAATGGCCCTGAATAGCCAAGACTTCAGGCAATGTACTAAGCCCTTCTGTGCCTCAGTTTCTCTGCTTGTTAGACATGTATAAACCTGTGCCAGGAGCACTATGTGCAGTATGCCAGAGCAACATGCTCAAGTGATGTTTCTGTCCACTGTGACTGTGGCTGCAGTGGTAAATCACCACTTATGACTTAAGACAAACTTGAGACGGGTTGTAAAATCAAGAAGGAGAGAACAGTGTGAGCCACATGGTTTCAGAGGTCCCTACCACAAGGCGTTGACATCTGTGGGTCACAGTGGAAGGACAGAAGGAAGGCTGAGTCCTTTTCTCTGGTGATAGATACTCTCTGAGCTTCTCCTCTGCTCCCTCATCCCCAGGGAAGGCCCTGGAGTCTTTGGTGGTCAATAGGGGCCTAAAGCTCCCAGTGTCAGAGAACTCCCCCCCCGCCCCCCGCTTTTCCCTCCAAGGCTGTAAGGCCTGGGCAGATGCAGGTTACCAGAGGCACTGGTGCACCTGAAGCCCTTTCGTCCCAGCACTGTGATCCTGAGTGATGACTTGGCTCAGGAAAGCCCAGGGCCTGCACAGTGACCCAGATTAGAATAACTTCCTTTCCGTGTGGGCTGCTCTGTCTGGTGGGTGTGTGGGAGGGAGTCTGGCCCAGGAGTTGGGAGTGCTGGGCTGAATGTCACTTGCTCCCTGTCCCTGCCTTTCTTGAATTCTTCCCTAGAATAGCCCAAGGGCCATCTGCCAATGCTGTGTGCTATCCATTCTCCGCCTCCTAGAGCAGTGGGAGTGCCTGAACAGATTCCCAGAATCCTCTTCTGGCTCACTGCTTGGCCACATGCAGGCTTGGGAAAATCCCTGGGCCTCAGTTTCCTCCTCTGGAAGATGGAACAGTTATCAGAGAACTTCCAGCTCCAGTATTGGTTCTCAGAAAGGAACCTGAGGCCCGTGGAGCAGAAGGCTTTCCAAATGGAGTACAGATGGTAGGTCTGCACCCCTGTGAAATCCAGAGTATCCTGAGAACACAGTGGTGCCTCAGGAGGCGAGACAAGAGGCAAGACAGATCCCTGTCTACCTTGTTACTAATATAACTCGAGCCTCAGTGTGCATGCTCAGCAGGTTGGACATGCTGTCACACTGCCGGGCCAGGCAAAGGATGAGGTTAGTGGTGCTTCGGAGGACAGAGAGGCCTTGGGCTGCCCCTTGTCCCGACGGCCCTGCATCCCAGCCCCTAAGGGGGCCTCACCGCCTTGCCTATGACCCAGGGCTCTGATGAAGCCTGCGTATGACCGGGACCATGAAAGGGATCCAGCGAGTGGGCCCCACAGCTGGCCAGCTGCTTTCCTTCAGTAATGCCTCTGGGCTCCCAGCCCCCACCCTGTCCCTGGCAGCAGCTCCTGGCTGCCGCCTGTCCATACCAAACCCTCACTTTGGCACGCAGCCTCCCACCCCTTCCCAGTTTAATTTATGTTATTGCTGGAAGCAGTGAAGCTGCCTCAGCACTGGGCTCACCAAATCCATTTTTCATGGGCTGGGCCTAAGAGGAGTTCTTTGTGCCAGGCCTGGAAATGGACACTGTGCATCTTGGCCCAACATAAATAGCCCCCTTGCTGGGTTTTCATTACAGCTCCCCTGCAGGGTGAGGTGTCTGGCGGCCCTGGCCAGCTAGGGATGCACTGCCCCTGCCTCCTGTGGAACCCCTGGTGGGCACCCGTCTCCAGGGCTGTGTGCTATGCTGGAAGAATGGTCCCTTCTTCCCAAGTGGCCCTCGACACTGCTCCGCCCCGACCCATGATTTCCGGCCGGTCCCTGCCGAGCTTGCCTCTCAAGCAGGCATGGTGCCTTGTGGCCTCCCATGTCTTGGCAACTTGAACTTGATGAGATAATTTTAATCAGTATGTTTAAAAGCAAAAAACCCATTCAGTTGTGTCCAGTAAGGACAAGTTGCTCCAAGCAGGGTTCGTTTCTTCTCCCTCTGCAGAGGGCTCAGGATAGCAGCTCCTGAGGGAGTGCCGGCCAATCAGGGCTACAGGTGCCCCATGTGGACACTGTGAGACCGGGTTCCCCGTGGGGCCTCCTGTGTCCCTGACTTCAGTGCATCCACAATCACTAGGCATCGCAGGCAGGGCCAAGGGGAAGTGAACCTAGATGGTGCTGGGGCTTCCCCAGACAAGGCGGAAGTCTGTGGCAGACGCCATCAGTGTTCCAGAAGGGAACCCAGACTGGAGAGTTTTGTGGTTCCCTGAAGGCACTGTGCGCATGCGCGGCTGAGCTGGGCGCGAGATCCATGGACGTGTGTAGGGACCTCGGCTTTACTCTGCCTGTGTGAGAGCGCTCCCTGGATGTTGTCCACAGTGTGTACCATACCCAAGCACACATGCAGGGTCCTCTCCGTATTATCTTTGTTTTGCACATGGGGAAACTGAGGGCAACAGAAGCGAGAGGTGACTGACTCTAGTTAGCAGACTAAGATGAGATTGACATAACATTGCTGGATATGCATGTGTTTCATTTTTCATCCAACATAAGACCTGAGTTGGTGTAAAGTAAAGTGGTGTTCCTGCTGAGCCTCGTACACCTGCTGGCTCTCTCCCCCAGGCCTTTGCATGTCCTTCCTGCACCTTCAGAAGTGGTCTCTGCTTCTCCACCCCTGCTGTCCCTTGGGTTTTGTGTCTCCATCGCTCCTCAGGAAGCTTTCCTGGGCCCTCCCTCCCTAACCCCCGGCTCTATGTAGTGAGAGCCCTTCCTGTGAGTTTCCCAAGGAGCCCACATTTCCTTGGCAGCAGTCTTTCCCACCCTTCCCAGTTTGTGTTCCTTCCCTGAGTTACTGACCGGAGAAGACAGTCCCTGTCTACCTTGTTACTAATATAACTTTAGCAGGGAATGTCATCTTGGCACAGAAAAGTTATTCAGCCAAAAGAAAACACCAGACTGATGAACTTAGTAACTGCATAGCTGATGCCCATAAAGACTATATTTTAAGGAAAAGAAAAAATACTTTATCAGCTTGAGTGCAGTACTTACCAAGGCGGAACACCATGTTTGGCTCTGAGCTTCCTGGTTGCTAAGGCAAAAATAGAAATATGATAAATTACATAAATTTTTCTGACTGTTCTTGGAAAAATAAACTGAGTATATTTTTCTTTCTGGTATTTAGTATTTACACACAGGAATACTGACTTGTGATAAGCTGTGTCTTCAAACACAGTCCATTGTCTCCAAAGAGGATGAGTAGTGCCTTTACATTGACATGTGTGACTGTCCAGGGCACACAAGCATTGTGGCCCACCCCAGATGTCTGTGGCCCAGGAGGCTCCCAGCCAGGGAGGCAATGCAGAGCCAGAATCATACTAACAGCTGGCACAGGTGCCTAGCCCTATTCTAACTGAGGTTAACTCAGTCTTCACAGTAACTTGGTGAAGATAGGTATCACGGTTCCTGTCCTAATTATTGTTGAGAAGATGAGGGATAGGGGAGCTAAGACACATCCCACAGCATCATGGCGAAGAGCAACACAGTGAGGATTTAAGCTCACACAGCCGGGCTTTAGCACACAACTTCATGATAGCGTTGGTGCTTGCTTTGGGTGCAATACTTAAAGGAGTGCAAACATTTAGAGAGGAGTACACACAATATCTTTTAAACATCAGAATTAATCTATAATATGTCCATGATAAACAAGTCAAATACTTGACACTGTGGAACATTCTAGATTAGAGCACAGGGTTGCGAAGACTACCTCCTCTTCTCAGCCTGCTTCCCTCACTGCGTCCTGACCCTGACCTGCTCCAAACCTGCCCTCTGCTACTCTCTGGGGATGCAGCAAGGGCTGGCATTGGGTGGGGCCCCAGACAGACCCTCTGATACCTGGGAGGTGCACTACCTCAGTGAGCTGCAGGGGCCTGAGCCTCTGGCCCTGACAGGTAGAGGGCAGTCATCCTGCACCTGTGTCCTGGTTGTTGAGATAACATTGACAATGCCTGTGGGAGATCCTGGTGTCCTGGTGGAGCCGGCTGTGACTGCCGCAGTCTTGCCAGTCTGGAGGATGCCAAGGTCACAGACATCTTTCACATGTGTGTGTACTGTGTTCCACTCCCACTGTTGTTCAGGTTGGTGTCCTTCAGGGGTCTGGCTGTGCAATCTTCCTAGGATCTACCCCCCACCCTGGCCATTGGGTGATGCCCACGGCCAGACTGGTGGATTGGAGGTGGGGACCCAGGGACCGGCTGCTGCCTGGTGTGGTCCAGAGCAGGGTTGTTGCTGAGTGGAGGGAGGTGCCTCTCAGACAGGACTCAGTCCTTTCTCCTCTTGCAGTTCGAAGCGGGCCCCTATGGATGCATCCTGCTCACCCTGTCTGCCATCTTGTCCCGGTCTCCGGAGCTGTGAGTATCTTCCTCCTCATCGCCTGGGTGGGGAAGTCCAGCTCATTTCCTGGCCACAGTGAGCACTCAGGAGGTGTTGCTGAAGGGATGCACGAGGTGGTGGCGGAGCAGGAGGGAACAGTGACAGGAGTGACAGCAGAGATACACCATGGTACACCCATTTGGGCTTCCCTTCTCTTGGCTCTCTCAACATGAGGGACAACTCAGGAGGCACCACACGATGAGGGCACACATCTTACTCCCCTGCTGTACATGCTGAGCAGACGTCAGGGGTCTCACAGGAGGACAAGGCACAGGACACCTGCAAGGACCCTGCCTTGGGGACAGAATATCAGGGAGAAGAGAAGGCTGCTGGACCTATGTGTCCCCGTGCTGGCAGAGACCCCCTTCTATGCACTGTGATCAGTTTGGCCGCTGAGGCTATTGTGAAGCCGGATTCCTCCCAACAGCTCATTCCCAACTAGGAGCTGTCTAGGCTTCTTGTCTATGTTTGTCGTCTGGGCTTTATGTCGCCAGGGAGTGCAGCAAATTAATAGCACATGAATAGTCTTGTAAAGCACAGCCCACTGACCGATTTTCTTCCAGGCAGAGGCAGACCCCAGGGGCCTGGAGCCTAGAGGGACTTGTACTTTGGAGAGGCCATAGGGGAAAGATTTGGGCGCACCTCTCAGCAGGCTAGAAAGAAGGGAATTTCTGAGCAGTGCGCTGTATGCAGGTGCAGGTTGAGGAGGCCCTGGCAGAAGATCTTTTGCCCCTCTGCCCTGGCACGGCCTGGCCAGGCCTGTTGCTGGCTGGCTCCTGAGCCTCTGCTGACAGGGGAGGGGACGGCAGGGCTCTGTAGCCTCCTGCACTGGCCTGCCTGCTGCTTGCTGCTACTGACCTTATTAAATTGGTGTATGCACAGCACTTTGTAATGACATTTTTCTTTTAATCCTGCCATAACGATATGATTCATTCCCAGCATGCACTCACATGCAGAGGCCATAGGCCACACTGCCTTCTCCCTAGGCCTGGTTTGCTAATCCCTGCATTGGAGGGTAGGCAAGAGTCTTTTGGCTTCACTGCAGGATCTGTGCTCTCAGGAGTGCCCACCCAGTGGTACCAGCCTCAGCTTCTCCAGCTGTGCATGAATCCCTGGCTTGCAGGCTCTCAAGTGTGTCTGGTGCAGGGATCTCTGGGGCACACACATGCTGCTGTGTCCTTGCTCAGGCAGAGGCTCCTCTGGGCCATCTGTGTGGGGAAGGCTGTCCCAGCACTGATGGGCCTACGCTGCTGCATGGCTTCCTGCTAAAAAGGCTGAAGTGACAACATAGCCCCTCCGGCACGTGCTCACAAACACACAGCTACGTACACACACACACAAGCCTACTCAGGGACACACAAACACACACGCACAGGCAAGACTTCAGTGGTTCCTCAGGGCCCCTGAGGACCTTCCCTGGGCCCTGCAGGAACACGTCTCAAGGTCTCTAGGGAAGAAGGGCCCCACAGAGGCCCACTGCGGAGCTGGCCTGTGATAGGGCATGGTTTGGCCCCTCGGTCTCCTACCCCTTTCCTTAGAGGTCGGATTCCTGTTCCACACAGCCTCCTTGGGCACACCCCTCCTGCGATGCAGTGTAGTCTTCAGTTAGAGGAAGTGGGAGATCCAGGGCACTACCAGCTGCCTCTGGGGCTTCTTTGGGTCTGTGGTACCTCGTGACCATTGTGCTCCCTCCCGGGCAGCAGCAGAAACCAGAGCATCCTAGGATTTCCTGGGAGGACAGGAATAGCCCGGGCAGCCCTGGTGCTGCCCAGACCCTGGGAGCCACACAGACGGACTCCTCATGCCATGTTAGCATTCTTGACATTTACCAGGGTTCCAGTGAAGGTGCTGTCTCACTCTCCAGACAGCCCCTCGAAGAGCCCCTTCCCCTCACATGCCATCACATGGCACTGCAGAGCCGTGACCCTATGCTCTTCGGCATGCTCCAGTGTGGCTTTCGACTCTGGCTGCATCTGGCTGAAATACTGCGGTCCCCTAGACAGTTAATGACAGTCCTGAACTGGGGCTAGAAAAACCCACTTCTTGCCTGCTACTTCTGGGATTAGCAATTGTCAAGGTCTTTCTTTAAGGACGTTTGGACATGCAGGTGCAAATGTCACATCACCTAGCACCGTTTAGCCTATCCAGGGCAGCCAGAGGGTGACGGATCATTAGAAAGAATGTGCGGTGGGATTTGACTCTAGGACACCTGTGTCCCTGTCTCAGCTTGGCTGATGATAAGCCCTGTGACTGACCAACCTAGGACGTAGGTACTGTATCTTTTATGGGACAGAGTTGGACTCACACTCTTCTGAGTATTCTCTGCAGTGAGAATAGATCTGATTTATTTACCAAAAACCTGTTTCAAAGCTTGGTGTGTGATGCAGAGGCAGCAGAATGTCTGTGAGTAGTGCAGAGGGCATCTCTTGCCTTCTCCACCCTGCTCTGGACCCCAGGCAGGGCCAGAAACCTGTCTGGAGGAGCCACAGCGATGCCAGTGCTGCGCAGCAACCTCTGCGTGGACGATTGCCCAAGGCTTTCCTGCCCTGGGACTCAGAGTCAGCTCTGCAGAGAACCCTTTGATGCCGCTCCAGTGTGGCCTGCTACCACTTTGGGCAGTGGTTGAAAACATGTCCTATGAGCCCAAAGGGATAACAGGGTCCTGAGGTCAGTGGTGGGCCAGGAGGACCCGGGCAGCTGGTCCTGAATGCAGTGTGAGGTATGTGTGTGTCTCCAGTAGTGGGGGGTATGAGAGAGTGTGTGTGAGGGACTGTGAGACAGTCCCGCTGGGTGCGTGGTGATGTGGGTGTTGGTGATTTGTTTGAGATTGTGTGAGGGATGCCATGATGAGGCATGTGAGTGTGAGTGTGACAGAGGGCATAAGGCCTCTCCCTCCCGGCAAGGCTGCCTCCTCAGGTCCGCAGCTGTGCTCACTGATCCCCGCTGTAGGCTGTTCCTAATTAGAACAGACCCCGGGTGGGGCCTTGAGCAGTTACAGGCCCAGCTGAGCACAGCCCAGCCACTCCGAAGAGCAGTCCAGACACAGGCCTTTGAGGTTTGTTTACTCCAGGCTGTGTGCAGAGCCTTGTAAAGGTTTTATTTTTTTCCACTTGATTTCAAGCTGTTTATTTTCTTTCTTAAGATCTCCAGTTGCTTACAGTAAATCTCATGCTGGGTTTCATGCTCTCTTTGCTCTGAAGCTTTCCAAGCCTCATGGCTAGAGCTCTCTCCCGGGGTACAGGGGGTAGCTCTGAGCCAGGCATAGGCAGTCCTGTGTCTCCTGGCTGCAGACCTGGGGAGAGTGCAAGCCTGGCTCACCCTAGGGTGAGCTCTCCCAGTGGCTCTGCACTGTGCAGGAAGCAGCACAAGAGGAAGCCCTCTGCCTGTGGCAGAACTTCGATGTTCAGCACAGTGGGCACCTCATCTGCCCTAAGACAGTCTTGAAAATCGAGAAGAGATGCCAGCTTGATCTAGCTAGCTTGGTGCAAGTCACTTCAGAACAGCACAAGCCCGGTGTGGAGGTTGAGCACCCCCACAGCATCCCCACTATGATGACTTTCTTGCTCTTGAACCTCTCCCCAGGAGATGAAAAATAGCAGTGGCCACACAACTGCTTCTTTGTTTGAGAAGATAAGCCCCAAATGAATGTCATCCCAGGTAGGCATTCATTGATTGGAAAGGCAAGTAGTAGAAGTTCAGATCCTAAACCGAGTAAGCAGGAAATAAAACTAGTAGCCTATTCCCATCAAAAGCCTATGCTGTAGGCGTGGCTAGACCAAGGAGCTAGACCCCGTCTCCAGGACTTGTGTCCCTCCTCTGTTTCCTCACTATTCTCTCCGGGTTCCCGGCTGTCTTCTCAGGAGAACCCCACATGAGGGACTCTGATAGTGCCACAGCCTTCTCCATGCCAGATGTGTCTTCCTGATGCCAGCAGTATGGTCAGGCCTGGGCTGCACCCATCATGGAGCGTTAGAAGACAGAGGCATCTCCGAAAAGTAGTCACAGCCCCCAGAGATCCACCATGCTGGCTGGGGACGGGGTGTCTAGAGTCAGGATGTAGAAGGGTAGGAGGTATCGAATAACAGGGAACAGATATGGCTTCAGGGTGGCCTTTACTGAGGATCCACAGGCTTCTCTGAAAAATGGGGAGAGTGACTACAAAGCTTTTCATTGCAACATCTGCAGGCCACACTCTCCCAAAGAGCACCTGAAGAGAGATGGGTGGTGGGAGGTTTGTGGTGTGAGGTCATGAGCACAGAGGTGGCTCTCCACGCTTCCAGATGTGCGCTTACTAAATGCACAGTGCATGCTCAGGGCTCTGCAGTGCTCTCGACTCCACCTAAGTGCTTCCAGCACAAAACAATGGAGTTTTGACAGAACCACCCAGACTAGAAGCCCAACCCATGGGTTCTCTTCTCCACACAGCCCTGAGGAAATTGTTGGCCCTCTGCAACCTGGGTCTCCTCCAGAACACACAAGGCTGGGTAGGACAAGTGGGGGCCCTTCTCACTCTGTTTACTGAGATCTCTTGGCTATAGCTGGGAACCAGAGGATCTTACTCAGTGAACCCCAATTCCACTTTAGTG
This sequence comes from Petromus typicus, assembly GCA_004026965.1. Classification (NCBI taxonomy): domain Eukaryota; kingdom Metazoa; phylum Chordata; class Mammalia; order Rodentia; family Petromuridae; genus Petromus; species Petromus typicus. The sequence goes on along the minus strand of PVIR01000924.1, from coordinate 90,865 downwards.
CTGATGCAGATGAGAGTAGAGACCAGGCTAATGAACTTATGTCTGGCAACAAAGGTTGCCAGAGGAGAGGAGGGACCCAAGGACTTATGGTACCCATATTACTCCACTAGCAAATGCCCCACCCAGTTTCCACATGCTTCTGTGTCTTTCCTCCTCTGTGGTTTGCCTGGGAACCACTTGCCTTCCTCCCAGGCAACCCCATGGGGAGCCAAGACCTGATCCGAAGCTCCTTGGGTGCCCTCCTCTGGGCCCCCTATGAGGCTCTTCTGCTTGAGGAAAATGAATTTAAGGTCTTAGCTCTGCCAGAGGTAAGGCTGAGGAAGACAGGATGCTCACTGCCACCATCAGCTTATAGCCTTGTGGAAACCTGAGGGAAAGTCCCACAGGCCTGGAACCTTATTCAGCTTTTCAGATGCAGGAATTCTGAGAAATACGGGGTGAGGTAGTGGTGCAGTTGGCACTGTCACCCCAGTTTCAGGCTCCCAGTCTAGGTACCCACCCCTGGATAGAGACAGTGTGACAGGTGCTGCTTAGCTGCATTTGGCAGTTAGAAGGGATGTGTTAGTCACTTTTTGTTTCTGTGACAAACTAGCTGACATAAACAACTTAGAGGAAGAAAGTGGCTGTGCTGCTTTTGGGTTGTAGCAAGGCAGAACCATCAAGGGGGAAGCGTGTGCAGGCAAAAGCTGCTCACCTTACGGCAGCCAGGAAGCAAAACAAAAGAGCCAAAATGCCAGAGAGAAAGGGGCCAGCTGAGAGGAGAGGTAGTCCCCAAGGTCATGCCCTCTTCAACTGGCTGCCTTCTGAGTCTTCATCACCTTCCAAAAATGCCATCCATTATAAACCTGTCAATGGGTTCATCCACTGATGAAATTATGGCCTTTGTGATTCAATTGATTCTTCGAAGCCCATCAGCTGGAAACTAAACCTTCCAGACAGTGAGCCATTTGAAGGGGCATTTTCAACAAGTATAACGAGTGGAAAACAAGGCCGCCAAATAGGTCCATGGTGGATTGGGTGCTCAGGTGTCTGCTCTTGTCCAGGATTAGCTGCAGGGTCTGGGGGCCTGGCTGGCACAGACACTAAACCTGAGGACTGGGAGAGGGGCACAGCTCCTACAGCAGAGAAGAGGACCAAGCCCAGCTTCCCTGTGGTTAGAGGCAGAACTGGGGCTCTCCTATGCTCAGATCCCAGGCAGCCCTATTTGCAAACAAGGGATGCCCATGGGGGTTCCTTCAGGAAGGGTCCAGCTGGCCGGACAACAATCAGTCACAGGCCTTGGGAGAAGATAACTAACCATCTGGGATGTTCTTGTGCCAAGCCAGTCTCACAAGTTGGTGGGCTGTGCATCTGCATGGTCTTCACTATGCCTCCCAGGACCCAGCTTCCCCTAGGGGCTGAGGGAAGTTCTGTGTTCTAGAGGCCCATTCCCTGAGTTCCTGCAGGGTCCAGAGCCCCGTTCTGGGTACTGGTGAGCAGACAGACACAACATTACTTCATCTTCAAGGTCTTTGTGCCTAGAGGGACAGGCACAGGAGAGCAGTTGTTGTGTTCATTTGCCAAGGGGAAGCCACAGAGAGGAAAGATAGGTTTCTGTCCCTGGAGGGGTTGCTTTATGGAGCAAAAGACATTCATTTAACAGCACTCTGAGGATGTGCTGGAAGATTTTGACCTGCAGCACGAACAGGGTGAGCAAAAGTCACCAGCAAAGACTGGCAGAGACCAGAGTGCCAAAGGCAGTTTGGCAGGAACAGAGCTGAGCATCAGGGAGGATGGGACAGGTGAGTAAGGCCAAAGGCAGCTCGGGAGCGGCTCTGTCAGTGGCCAGGAGCACCAGCCCACTGCTTTCTCCTCCCTCCTCAAGGCATACCCCTCTTCCTCCCAGAGGCAGGTCTACCATCACGTTCACCTGGCCTCTGACCTGAAGGCCTGCCCTTCCCTCACAGCTTGGAGAAGGGGGTGACGTGGAGCCCTCCAGCTGTCCTCGGAGCTCTGGGCAGTTTGGAAGGCCTCTTTGCATTCTCTTCCTCATTCCAACAACCTGAAGTGGCTGTGGTTATCCGAATCAGGGATGGCACAGCCAAGGCTCGGAGGTGGGAAGCAATTGCCAAGGGCAACCAGGACAGGCAGCAAAGAGGGTCTGACACCCAGGGCTTCTGATTCATTGTCCTCCCACTCACCCTCCCTGGGAAAACAGGCAATATCCTTTCTGCCCAGATCCTTTGGAGATACTCAGAGCTACATTTCAGCCTCTGGGGGATGGGGGGGGGGCTGGTTTTATTCTGGGCTCTTGGCTGTGATATGAACAGTTGAGGCTGTAGGAATCATGACCTCTTGGTCATTGTTTTCTTGTTTTTATTGTTGTTATCGAAGGAAAAAGGAAGTGACATTTACTGAATGCCAGATGCTTTATATAGCTCATCTCACTTGGTTCTCACAGTAACCTGTGCTAGGAAGAGATATCATCACCCCCATATTGCAAGTGGGGAAACAGAGGCCCCAGAGGGGGCCAACTCATAAGTGGCAGTGGGTGGGTTGGAACTGGGGATCCTCAGCTTTGAAACTGGTTTGCTTAGCTGCATCACAGCTGGACTTTCCACTTTGGAGTTGGCCTTTATACCCAGGAGAAATCCTGCCACCCTCAGGAGATTGGGGAGTGTGGTCTGGGAGCCTCAGAGGGCCAGGCAGGAGCTGGCTCTGTGGGCCAGTGTCCTAGCTGTGGTCAGTTGAGGTGGTCTTGCCTATCTGACTCATGACATTTCAAAGATTAGATCAGGGACCTAGAGCTCAAGTTCAAGGCTCAGAGCAGTTCTCTGGAGATCCCTTGCCTCATGAATACTACAAATAAGGGCTCACCTTAGGTCACTTGGCCAGTCCTGGGCTGAGTTGGCCTCTGACACATCCCGTGGACATTTGTTTCAGGTGAATGGCTCTGATTATAGATTAGGGTCGTGTCTTCAAGCCACGTAGACATATTTTTCTCCCTCATTAGAAACTTCTGTACCACATGATACATTCACACAGCAAAGTTTCTAAGTGAAGGGACAAGCTGACTAGAGGACAGTGGTACCTGAGAGGTAGCTGCCCTGAGCTGGGTAGCGAGGGTAATGTTGGACACTGTGTGATGCTGGTGCTGAGGACATAGCCTTGGCCTTACTGGTTGTGTGACCACAAAACCGCAGGGTTTCTCCTTCTTCTAACAGATGGGTGTTCTGCCCTCTTGGGCTAGCAGAGCCTTTGAAGGACTAGAATGTTTCAAAGTACCTGAGACTGTGCAGACTTGAGGTTCTTGGCCATCAGCCCATGCCAAGCAGAATGCCTGCCTCTCATAGACGTGTGCCTGAGAGACGACAACAGCGGAGGTTTGCACTTGCCTTTGGATCTTGGTGTTTGCCCATCTTCTCTCTCTAGACATTTATCTTCCCATCTGCAGAACTTTGTACTCCAAGAGCCCTTTTGTTCTGTTTCTTGGGTGAATGCAGAGGATGTACCATTGGATGGCCTGGGACTGCCCCCAAAACCTAAGCCACCCTTAAATCTTTGGTCCAAGATGCTGGTTGTTGGCTCCCAGATGTTGAGGAGGTAGACAGAAGGGCAGCGGGCCAGGCCTCTCCTTGCCCTGGTCAAGTTCACTCAGGATTCTTGGACTCAAAGTCCAGGCAAGTTCTACTCCCTGGAGGATTCCCCAGGGCAAGACGCCCTGCAGGGACCTGTTTTAGGTGGGCCTAGGCTTCCTGACTCCTTTGTACAGCCTGGTGGTATGTTCCTCAGCTGCGTCTAGGGCTCTGCAGCCCCCAGGAGAACTGTACAAAGGACAACCTTCCAACTGGATTGGATGGATAATTTGGTCCAGGGGTAGGCCCTGTCATGACTGTGATTTAGAAACCCAAAGCTCATGAACCCCTTCGCCAGCTTCAACCTCTGCTCCAAGGGTACTCTGCTCTGGGAGCCCTGGGTTCCCTGAGAGGCCACAAGGGCTGGTGGAGGGAAACAAAGGTGGAGCAGGTCCAGTGGCTTCCCACAGCTAGAACAGCTGGGCTTCATGAAGTAGACTAGTTCCACATAGAAGGTTTCCTTTAAAGAAGTGTTGGGGGTCACTTGTTCCAATTTCCCAGCTCTGCCCCAATAAAAAGCCACAGTGTAGGCAGCTTGATGCAGACACTTCTCACAGCTTGGAGGCTGGAGGGCCATGCTTAAAACACCCAGGTCACTCTCCTGGGCTTACAGGTGGCCACCTCCAGCCCCCAGTCCACAAGTGGCCTTTCCTCTGTATGTGTGTATCTCTGATGTCCCTTTGTGTGCCCAAATTCTCTCCATTTATAAGGACACCAGTCTGATCAGAGTAGAACCCTCCCTAACAGCCTCATTTTATTCTAATCACTCCTGTAAAATTTCTGTCTTTAAATGAGATACTATCTGTGATACTAGAGGATAAAGACATTAACATGAATAGAGATACATAATCCAGCACAAACACTCTCATCTTTCCCAAGACCCTCACATTCCAAAGGGGAGACTGAAGCCCAGGGAAGGGGCTTTGCAATGCCACAGCAGAGTGAGGCTCCAGCTGGGTTCTGTGCTGGCCCTGGCTGAGCCGATCCTCTGGGCAGAGCAGAGCAGAGGCTGTGAGCGCTTCTCTGCCCAAGGAGCGCTCACAATCAGCCCTAAGGGACCTTCCCTGGGGGGAGGTCTAGGGGCCTCAGTTCTCCACAGTTGTAAATCTCTTAAGTTGTAAATCTCTTAAGCTGTGAACTGCTCCTTGGCATGTCCCAAGTGCCCTAATGTGAAACACAGATGTCCATCCCTTCTAAGATCCAAGCATGCTTCTAAATTTCCCATCATGTTTGCACCTAAGGATGCAATTACCATTTCCTCCCATTGTCCTGTCTGCTTGTCCCTCCGCTCCCGGCTGACGCAGGCTCCCAAGCCCATGGGGTGAACACGCAGCTAGGAGCTTATGAAGATCGGGCTGCTTCTGAAATCTTCGGGTGGCTTGTGGCCAGCGATGCTTATCGGTCCACTCAAGACTGCTTTGAGGTTATTTTCTTCTCATCAGAAGATGCTTATATATGCCGTGAAGAACATTTCCATCAATTCTTCAGCCTGAGCAAGTGCCAGCCAAGTGCTGTGCTCTGTCGTGAGTCACCCCGCTGGCTCCTTTCCAGCGGACCCTGAGCCTTTGTGCCTGCCTGCAGGCCCTGGGGTGCTTCTCCCACCCTTCTCACGTGCATGTAAGCTTCCCTGTGTGGTTTTAACAACCACAAGAAAGCATTTTCTCTACATATATTATAGGGCTTGTATTTCTAAACTTGTCTGGGGAGAATATAAGACCAGGGTGAGTGTTTGGCTTTGCGAGTTTATTCAGCGTGTAAACTGATTTTGATTCAATGTGTAAACTGAGACCAGGCTCCCCTTCTCTTGCACCAAAATGAAATATGAGTATTTTGATTGCTGAACCCTCCCCAGCCCAGCTGCTGTGCAGTCACACTTTCGGGGTGGGTGAAGGGAGTGGGCCAGGTGCCGGGCATGGCGCTTGGGTGAGTGGCAGTCCCCAGGGCATGTACCACAGTATCGGACACGGACTCCAGAACCAGCTCCTGGGCCTCACCTGGACCTCAGCAGCTGCTTCTCTGAGCTTCTTTCCACACGTTTAACATGAAAGGAGTGACTCCCATGTCCTTGGGCCTGGTGGGTCAAAACATTAGTGGTACTCAGTCAGTAGATAGCAACTCTTTTGCTGCTTCTGGTTACGTGGTTGTGCATGTAAAAACACTTCAGTCTCCTGCTGGGATGGGCTTTGAAGAAGCTGACAGTGACAGGGCCCTGATGATGGACTTTCTAGCTGAGCAGGGATTTCAGGCTCAGGGAGCCCTTGTTGCTGCTAGTGCTCATCTCACCGTCCCTCCAGGTGACAGGGTCCCCGCTATCTGACATTCTGGATTGTTCTGCCTCTAGCACTGCTCAGTCAGGCTTTTCATCTTGTGCCATGTGGGGCCCCGTTTTGAGGGTGGTGCCTCAATGGTCTCACAGATTGGGAGGAGGGAATGGGTGAGGCTTGGAAGCTGGCAGCTGGGATCTCATGCCAGGACCAGGTGACCTTGTGCAGACAGCTCGTTCTCTGAACCTCTGTGTCTTCCCAGGTCTGAGGAAATGATGTATACACCCTGGCATGGAGCAGACACTGACTTTGGGGTCATGGGCTACTGTTTTAGAAGTCAAGGGGGCTGTATTAGTCCATTTTCCATTGCCAGTAAAACCATCCTGCAGACTGGGTAAAGTTGTAACAAAAAGAGTTGATTTGGGCCTGTGGTTCTGGAGGTCCAAAAGGGAAGGCCCACTTTTGGTGCTGGCCTACTCACTGGCAGGGACCTGTAGAAATGCAAGGTATCATGTGACAAGACCCCGGGAACACCTGTGTGACTCTTCTGGTCTCAGTCTCTTCTTTCCAGCCACCATAGTTCAATCATGGAGCCCACCCTGATGACCTTACCAGACACTAATCTCCATCCAAGGCCCCTTCTCTAGATGCCAAAGTAAGAGTCTTCTACTTCAAAAACCACCTGCCACTCCAGGGTGGTTAAATTTCAACATCTGAACCCTTCCACATCATGGTCAGCCCATAGCAGACATTCAAATGCATCCCTCCTATTTATCAGACCCATGGACCAAGGATGAGTGGGGACAGGTGGAGCTGCCCTCGAAAGGGCCTTGCTGTTGTGCCACACTTCACTGCACTCAGCATATCTGGGATGGCCAGAGGCAAGGGAGGCCAGAGTGGAGGCCATAGCCTAGAAAATACAGTGCTTTAGGCTTGAGCAGGCCCAGGCTCCAGTCCCGTCCCTGTCGAGTAGGCACCTCCTCCTCAGAGAGCACAGAACACTGAAGGGTCACGTTCCCACCAGGCAGGCAACCCTGAGGGAAGTCCTTGGTCATTGGCCAGGCTTTCCAAGTGGCTACAGTCAGGCAGAAGGATGTTCATGTTGTTTCTTTTTGTTTCCCAGTGTCCGCCAAGACTTCGATGTCCCCACCAGTCACCTGATTGGAGCGCATGGATACTGCACACAGGTGGGGGTTGTGGCAGCCAGTTCTTTTCATCTGTCCCTCCTTTCTCCCTGCCCTCCTGCAACCTCTCTGGGTATCTTTTCATGTCCACCCTGCTGGGTTTTACCCTCAAAGAGCACTGAAAAGGCAGCTCAGTCTATGCTGTTTCTGGACAACTTGCTATAGGCTGATCTCTGCGCTCAGAGCCACACAGAATGGAGGATGCAGAAAAGCTGGTGCAGATCCAAGCTCTGCACCACCTGCAGTCTTGGCTGCAAGGAGTGTGGTAGAATCTGGGGTCCCTGGGTCTAGTTGGGAACACTGACGTGGAGCACTGTCTTTACAACCGTCGTTCCCTCTGTGTCTACAAAGAGACCGCCACCAGCAAGGGCCTCAAGAAACCCTGGGCATAGCTGCTTGTCAACTCTCATCGAGCCCTGGGTGGGATTCCCATGCCTGATTTCTGTCCAGTCCTTTCCCGGCATGACAAGGCGTCCCAGAGCAGCCAGGTGGGCCACATTGAAATCTGACCATCAGCGCAGACAGGCACCCAAACTCAGTCTTCTGGATGGAGTTCAGTTGTTCTAGGGCCTTGACTCACATGTGCCCACTTCCAGAGACCCAGCAGGTCCCATGCAGAGGCAAGTACCAGACCTGTGGCTTGTGGAGTTTCCACAAAGGAATGAGGCACTGGCTGCCGCTCACCTTCCTAGGAGAAGGAACTGAGCGAGCCGCCACTCTTCTGGCTGCCTGAGAGGCCATGCTGACTCGGAGAACCTCTCTGCCCCAGGGAAGCTTTCCTTTATGGAGGATGAGTGTGGCGTTCTCAGGAATGAGTGACCATCAACTCGTGGATGACCATCAAGAGCGCGATGGAGGACGTCAGCTCAGAGAGTGGGACTGGATTTAAGTCTTGCTCTCTGTTGCTCTTGGAGAAGGAGCGGGGCCATCTTCTTCTTCCCCTCCCTGGGCTTCCTTTTGTAAAAGGAGGATTTGGACTGGCCCATGGCTGCCCATGCCTCTTTCTCGGTCTCAAGAAGGCCTCCCCCTAGGAGGAAGGTTCTAGACGCACCCAGGTGGAGGAGTAGGGCTTTAAAAAAAATGGAAAAACTCAAGCCCTCCTTGAAAAGGTTGTACTTGTTTTAGTCTATTACCCCCGAGGTATGGTATCTTAGAGCAGTTATTTCCTCCAAATTTTTCTCTCATTTCCTCTGCAAGGACACAGTGACCCCCTTGGTGTCTCTAGCTAATTCGGGCCTTTGGCAGCCATTGCCGAAGGCTTCTTTTATTGTTACTGGAGCAGGGGTATTGGTGTTAATAGAAGAATTTATTGACTCTTGGATATTGTTTTCACAATTCAAAGGAAACACTTGCATCAACTCTGCCCTCTAAGCATATGCCGGGGAAAGGGCGGCTTTGGCCATTCCCATGGTCTAGCCCCACAGGCAGTAAGTACCAGTGTCTGGTGAGGTGGTGACATGGAGTAACCTGCTGGCTGAGTGCCAGGGCTGGGCTCACAGGAGTTCTCCCCACTGGGGCAGCAGACCTTCAGAGACCACCGTGCTTCATCCTGAGCCCAAGTCCAGGCAAGTGCTGCTGCAAATGTAAGAAAGAATGGGAATTCTGAAGGAAACTCAGACAGATGTCTGGAGCCAGAAGATGTGGGTGGAGGTTCGCACTGGCCTTCAGTGGCGGTGCGGCCGGAGATGTCCTTCCTCATCTGCAGGCCCAGCTTCTCCAGTCCTAACGGGAGGCTGGACCAAGGCTGCCCTGCTTAAGTAAAGGTCCTTACTGACACATGTCCAGCTCATACTCGTGTCACAGGTGACGGAGCTGCCAGAAAAGTATGCGACTCCATGTGGCACCAGCTCCAGGTTGCAAGGTCGCTTTCTTGTATTGCCAAGAGTGTGACATGAGCCATGAGGTCACAGCTGCCTACTACCCATGGCATGAAGAAGTGGGCTTCTTGTCTCCCTGTGCTACCCTTCCTGCCCCTATCCGTGCATAGCATCTCTCCGGCTCCCTCCTCCATTACTCAGTGAGGACCGAGGAAAGCCTGGAATGCAGTTGGTGCAGAGCATGGTTATTTCCTGGCTGTAAGCACATGGTCTGGTCCTGTGAGATGTTATTTGGGGGGGGAGGCTGGGTGAAGGGTGCCCAGGAACTCTGTACTATTTTTACAACTTCTACTGAGTATAAAGTTATTTCACAATTGAAAGCTACTTTAAAAGGCTCAGAATGTCACAAAGCCACTGCCTCCTCCTCTCGTGTGACTCTGTAGCCCTCTGGGGCCTGGAATGGTCTATGCAGACACACCCTCCAGTGTGCTTCCAATTCACAGCCACATACTAGACCCTGCCCTGGACCTGGGCCTGGAGCTGTGTGTCACCCCCGTCCTTCTGATAAGCTGGGGGCCAGGACAGGTTCTGAATGTAGTTGCTACACCATCAGTATTTGTGGAATAAAGACCCCTGGATACCTGCAATCACTTTGATGAGCGAAGCTAGCAGCTTTTCCCTTGGGCCTGTGGGAAATGGAGGTTGAGGTGCTTCTGGTACCTGCCTCCCTCCATCCTTGGTCTCTTTCGTCCCCACCCTCTTCTCTCTTCCCAGTGTCTCCTCCACCCTTTTGCAGCTGATTCAGCCTTGCTGTGGCTTCCCCTTGTCTCATCAACAGGAACTTGTCAATCTTCTGCTGACTGGGAGAGCTGTATCCAATGTTTTCAACGACGTGGTGGAGCTGGATTCTGGGAATGGGAACATCACACTCCTCCGAGGCATTGCTGCCCGCAGCGACATTGGCTTCTTGTCTCTCTTTGAGCACTACAGTGTGTGCCAGGTACCCACAGGGTCCCAAGCAGCCTGGCTCCCCAGGAAGCTCCGGGGGAGGAAGGCTGGATCCACTTCCCAGAGTTAGCTGGAGCTCAGAAGCAGGCTTGAGATTCAGTACCCGAGCCGCTTGATGTGAGGGCCCTAGGGGAATAAAGGACTTCTGAGGACTTGTAGTGTGACTGTGGGTCAGAGGGGCTGTGGTGTGTGTGTGTGTGTGTGTGTGTGTGCTGGTTCAGAAGGGCCTCTTCTCCAAGAACGGGGACTAGAAGTTTTAGGCCATTGTAGTGGTTTAAAACAATAGAAATCTATTCTCTCACAGTCTTAGAGGTTGCAAATCTGAGACCGTGGAGACAGCAGGGTTCAGGCTCCTCTAAAGCCCTCAGAGAGGATTCTTAATTATCTCTTCTGGCCTTTGGCATGTTCTGGGAGCATAATGTTGCTTGGCTTATACATACATCACCTTAGTTCTGGCCTCCTTTGTCATGTGCCATCTTCGCTCTCTGTGTCCACTTGTCTTCTGAGGACCTGACTGAAGGAAAGGCCCATCTACTCCAGGGTGACCTCAGCTTAGCTAACCAATTAGCCATCACCTTGCCTCTAAATATGATCCCATTGAGAGGACTGGGAGATGACATGTTCTACATGGGGCCGTGATCCCTCTACCTCTTTCCACATTGCTGCGGGTAGCTCAGAAAGTGCAAGGCCTGCAGGGAGAGCTGGGCAGGGTATCGTGGCTGTGCTCCTGGGGAGCATGTGCAGGGGCTGCAGACAGCTGGTCAGGAATACATGGACCCTGATCACCTGTCCAAGCTGCCTTAGAACCTTTCTGGGCCTCGTTTTTGGTTCAGGGCATCTGCTATTCTGTGGCTGGTTATATGGAAAACACCATCCTGAGAGGCAGTCCGAGCTTTGTACATGGCTGTCCATGACCCTGTTTAGGTGACTGGAGTGCTCTGATGAGGCCTCATTCACCCCATAGTCCACAGTCAGGACGGACTGCCTGGTGGGCCCCAGAGATCACTGGGTGAGTGAACTCGCAGGATGAGAAGAGACTGGCGTGCTCGTCTCACCCTTCCCACGTGACCACACGTGCTGCCCCTTGCTCATGGACCACAAGGCACAGCACTATCCCAGAACCCCTCTTGGGGTGGTATCCACTGCTCACACAGAGCAGATGTGTGGGTCCCACAGACTTAGGGAGAGGAAAGCAAAGGCTGCTTCCCTTCCGTCTATTGTGTCTGCATCAGGAGGGAACCCAGGAATGTGGCCACGTGGCCAGTGAGGAACGCCAAGGCTCTTGACCATCAGGCCCTGGGTGGCTCCAAAAGCCTTCAGTCTGAAATTCCATGGGCTGAAAAAGGGAATCTGGGCCAGGGTTATAGAGTCCCCAGGCTCACCAGGAGCGCTGGTTTCATTCTTGTGTGCAGGGCGTTGGTCAAAGATAAACTATTTTCCTCTGGTCAGTAGAGGGTAATTGATGTGAAGATCAGTGGAGGTCATCCTTCCTCTGGAATAAAATGACCGCTGAAGCATTCGCAGCGCCACAGCTCCCTTCCCTTCATGGAGTCCTTGATTTATCCCCTTTGCTGGCCTTGGCTCCACAGGGGCCTGGGCTTGTCCATCTCCTGGAAGAAAGAGCATGCTGCCCTCTGCTTAGCAGCCCATGTTTGCTAAGGAAGGAGCTCTGGCTGCCACTCTCCCCTCTCAAGCCCACTGAAAACTCTCCTTCCCTTGAAGGTAAAGGCCCGAGAGCTCAGAAAACGTTTTCCCTTATTTAACATCACCTGCTGTGTCTTCTGTCCTTGGGTACCTCCAACCCTGCATGGTTAGCCACATTGGGTCTAGGGCCCCAGGCAGGTTCAGCACCCAACCCAGACATGGACTAAGGGCCAGCATCGATGCTGTGGTCTGGCCAGTCTTGCCCACGGAGGGAAGGTCTTGCATTTGGAGCAGCTTGGATCTCAACGCTGTACACGGTGCACACAGGAGAGGTCCCAGCCTGCGTCTTGCTTACAGCCTGTCTCCAGCCTTCTCACTGCAGCTGCTGGCTGACAGCCAGGTCCCAAGGCCCTCAGTGAGTGTGTGTAGAAGATCGGGGGTGGGATGTCCCATATACAGATGGGCTTCTCAGACGATCTACACTCAGGATGTGCCTGGGGCAAACAGGAAACTCTGGACCAGAGAAACGTGCTCCTTGCTGTATGACACTGGTCTCGTGCCTCAGCCGGGCTGCGTCCTGTGCACATGTGAGCCCATGGGGCTAGTCTTGCCCGTGTGACTGCTGCCTCCTTTCCTGCACTCCAGTCTTTGCTCAGGGTGAGACTCCTTGCTGAGGGTTGCGGTGCGCTGCAGCTGGAAGGACAAGTCCTGAGGCTTTGCTGCCGAGGGTGCTGAGACCAGGGGAGCACGGGGGGCTTCCTGTCCCCAGAGCTTCTCCTATGTCCTGCAAGCCATGTCACTGCTGTCTTCCAGAAGGAACGCAGGAAAAACTGATTGACAGGGGTCTTGGGAGAGCCCATCCTCCTTGCCCCATCCCCAGCCCAGCAATCACTACCATCTGTCCATTTACTCACACGACTGCTTTTCTAGTCCTCTGAGAATGTTATGAGCTGAAATGTGTTTCTTTAAAGTTCATATACAGAGTCCAAGGCACCAGTACTTCCAAATGGGACTATATTTGGAGACAGGCAGGGTATTTCAGGAGGTGATTAAGTTAGAATGGGGTCACTGAGATAGCTCTAATCCACATGACCTACGTCATCATGAAGAGAGGAGATTAAGACACAGATACACATGGAGGAGGACCATGTGACAGCATGGGGGAAAATGGTGTCTGTAAGACGGGAGGAGACAAAGAATAGCCATAATGGTGCCTTCCCACCAGTGGGGAACAATAGTTAATGCTGTTTAAGACTGGCAATCTGTTGTATTTATTTGTTAAGCAAAGTAACAAAGAATGAAATCCCAATTTCCCTGAACTCCACAAAGCCCTCCTAGACCTGTCCCCGCCTGCCCCTCTCACTCACCCCCTCCCCTTAGAGACAAGCTTTAGATAATTATTTCCTCTTGGGTTCTCCCCACGTCAGGGCCTTTGCACATGATCTGCTACCACAGGTCCTGTCTTTCCTGCCTTCATCTTCACTGTAAGCATGACCCTCGTAGACCCCTCCCTTCCTCCTCAGTCTCCACCCACATTTTTTTCTTTCATACTCTACTTATTGATTTAATTACCACATCTTGTTACTTTTTAAAGAAACTGACTTTATTGGTATATCTAATACATGCAATATGATCACATTTAATATTGAGAAGTTGTACCTGACATCTTTTATTTATTTATATATTTATTTATTTTTTGAGATAGGGTCTCACTTTTGTAGTTCAAGCTGGCCCTGAGCTCAGCCTTGAACTCACAACAATCCTCCTGTCTCTGCCTCCTGAGTGCTGGGATTATAGGCGTGAGCCATCACACCTGGCACTGTGGTATATGGTACTGATTGCTGTTGTGTGTGAGTCACCACACCTCGCATTATTGTATGTGGTTACTGGGGATCAAACCTGGGCCCTTGCACTGGGAAGGCAGGCGCCAGAACCACTGTGCTGAATCCCAGGCCCTGTACATTAAAAATCTTTATTCTCATTATTCCACTTTCCCCTGCTCTCCCGACAACCTCTGCCCCCATATACATATACTTTGTTTCCTTCTTTTTTTTTTACTATCAAGTTTTTTCTTTTCCAAGTTTTTTACTTTCCCCTACCCACCCTTTTAAGATGCAGATTTTCCCACATTTGAACATTTCTGAAATTGCAGTGTATTATTCCAGTGAACTTTCTCAGCTTTCTGTCTTTTTGAGTGATACCGAAACAAAACAGGACAGTGGTGAAACAACAACCAAAAAAATGATAGAGTCAACTGAGTGCAATCCAAGTGTGTCTGAAGACTTTCCGTCATCCCGAAATCCATCTGTCCTGCTACTGAGGGTGGGGGGTCCCCATTGGGAAAAGCCTGGACTGAGGGAATGCAACCTCCAGGCTACCTTGTCCCAAGCCTTTGGCTGCTTAGGAGTCCAGAGGAAGTAAGTTTTGTCTCTGGAAAACGTCACTCACCCGGAAGGGGCTCCTGAATGAGAGAATTCATTTATAAACTCTCTGGGCAGCTTTCCCCTCTTAATCTCTTGGTTGTTATGTTATTTATAAATGACCAACTGCTCTTGTTTCCCTCTGTTGGAAAATTCAGGGTGGCTCTTTGTGTGTAGAGCTGCTCCCTGGCTGGCCTCTGGGCTCTTTCTCTGCCACAAGTCTGTCTGTCACAGGCAGGGCCATCCCCAGGTAAACACCTCTCTCTGGGGCATAGAATGAACCTCTCTCTGGGGCATAGAATGAAGCCAAGTGTCCCGTGAAGTTAGGCCTGCCCAGCCATGTCCCTTTGGGCATCAAAGTGCCTCACACCTCACAGAAATTAAGCCCCGAATTCGCACTTGAAATCACTCAGGGCTGGGCGAGGCCCTGGCGGTGTGGGCCAAGAGGGCCAGTGGGTGATAAGACAGTGCTGAGCCACTGGAAAGACGGTCTTCCTACCAGCTGCTAGAAAACGCCCTCTCATGAGCAGGTCTCACGGGGCACATCTAGCACCTGGCTCCTCTGTCCCACACACGCCTGGCCTAGAGTCACCTCTAAGGAGGGAGCTGCCGGGCCACTCTTCTGGGACAGGCTCTGGAGAAAGTATGCCCACTGGAAAAATAATTCCCATTCTTTCCTTAATCCACAGCCAGTGGCTGTAAATACCTGAGCCTGCAAACATCTCCCCGGGGCTGGTGGGGATTAGGCCAGAACCAGCCTGGCCTGTGGCACGTACATAGCTGTGTAAACTAAGGGCCTGGTGAGGAGAGATGCTGCCCAGGGGGCTTGGGACACAAGGAGAGAGTGGAGAGTGTGGCCAGGTTTGAGGCATAGAACTGACCAGACATCCAGGGCCCCTTAGTCACCAGCTCCTCATCACTAGCTGAATGGTGGCAGCATATGGAGGCCCGTGGTGTCTTACCTGTAGTATCACCTCCCCCAGCACCCCTCCACCTGGGATCTGGGGCTCTGAACTATTCAGAGAATCCCTTAGCAGAAGTTCTTGCTCCTTACCTCTTCTTTCTTCCACCCTGTTGAAAGCCCCATAGCACCCTGAACTTCTCATCCCCCCACCTCCAACTGCTCACTTGGCCCTTCCCCCAAGCTCATGCAGCTCCCAGTCCAACCTGCCTTCAAGGTGTGGTTCTGCTTCCAGGCCCTGTTCACTCCCTGGGCTCGTGGGTGTCCTGAGCAGGGAACATGCTGTGGGCTGTGGTCCGTAGGGCAGCTGCCCAGTGCACTGGAGCTGGAAGGGGTGTGTGATCTCTGCTCCTGGGGTGGGTATTTAGGTGATGTGGCCATCTAAGGGGAAGACACGCCACACCATGGACAGAGAATACAAAGGCCTGGGGTGTAATGGTGGATTAGGGTGGCACACAAGAGTCCTGTGGGAGGTCTTGCTCTGTTGCAATTGAGGGGCAGAAGCAGACCCAGGTACAAGGCAGGGTGAAGGTTTTGTGAGGAACAGCGGGATGGGTTAGGGGAAGCCAAAGTGATGCCTGGGGTCCAGGTCTGTGAAGAAGGGGGCTGGGAGCCCTCAACGGGCCAAGGCAGTTCTGAGCACTGGCCTGAGGTCTGGGCAGCGGTAGAGGCTGCCCTCTCCCTCTTAGAGGTCAACCTGCCCTACTTTGGACAGAAGATGCCCCAGCTCCTGACGGGACTGCAGGTTAATCAGGCCCTTCCTCCCATCTGTCCCTAGGTCGGCTGCTTCCTGAAGACCCCAAGGTTCCCCATCTGGGTGGTGTGCAGCGAGAGCCACTTCAGCATCCTCTTTGGCACGCAGCCCGAGCTCCTGTCCGACTGGAGGGCTGAGCGGCTCTTCAACCTGTACTACTATGATGGACTGGCCAACCAGCAGGAGCAGATCCTCCTGACCGTCGGTATGCCACCCCAGCACAACCCCCTGGGAAGGACCCTTTGGGGAACTCAGTCACCAGCCCTCGTCTGCCCTCTCAGGGTGGCCAGAGGACAACATAGACTCCAGTGTTGGGACTGAGTGGTCAGAGAGTGATGTTTGCAGGGCCTTGTGCAAGAGGGGTCCTGGAGTAGCCCTGGAATTCCCAATGGTGGTGAGGGTATAAAGTGAAGTTAGCATGCAGCAAGAGCCCAGAAAACTTTGGCTGACAAGTCTGGACTTATTCTTAGGGCAGGAGGGAGCATGGAAGACTTTGGAGCAGTGGAGAGAGTGATGAAGTCTGATGTGTTTCTGGAAAGAGTACTGTGCTAGCAGAGGCTGGCACAGGAGTGCGGTGAAGGATGGTGGTGACAGACAGTGGACGGTCTGGGTAAGAAAGGTGGCAGCTGGGAGTAGAGACAAGGCCAGCTGAGACAGACATGAGGAGGCAGATGCTGGGGTTCGGTGCGGGAGTGGGACCGTGGTTACCTGTGCAGCCTGCAAGGTGAGTGCTGAACCCTGAGATGATGTGGGTGCCACTCTCTCCCCTACCCAGACACCACCCAGAATGTCCCAGAGGACAGCAGTAAGGACCTCGTCCCTCCTCTGGAGCTGTGCATCAGGACCAAGTGAGTTAGTCGACTGGCTCTTGCTTGAGAACCTCAGCCCGAATGGCTGGGGATGGGGCAATGGGGTGTTGGGCCTGCGGGAGGAGGACGGGAGCCACGTGTCCCCAGCCCTCATGCAGAGGGCATGCCCCACTCCTCACTGTGTCCTGTCCAGGAGGGGCAGCCTGTGTGCCGGCTGTTGGTTTGGTGGGAACCAGAAACTGTAGCAGCCTGGGTAGCAGGGCTGTTGACCCAGCCAGGATGAAGCAGGAGGAGATGGCTGGAGCAGCAGCATCCTGTGTGTGGGGGAGAGGTGGAGGGGACACCTTGGCCGCCCTGAGCACTCGCAGAGGTGTCCCACACAGAAGCTGTGGGCGGGAGGAGGCCCAGTGCCTCTGGGAGCTGGAGCTCTCTTCCCTCAGAGCTGTCCACTGGGCCCTGGGCTGGGGCCACGCCCCACAGGGGTGAGAGGTTGCCACTGTCTGGGCCACAGCTTGACACCTGGGGTGGTGGTGGAAGAAGGCATCCTGGAGAGGAGGAACCAGGATTCTCTTTCCTCCTCCAGAGCAACAGTCAAAGTTGTGACAACCAGGAGTCAGGTGCTGCTCGGGCAGAACCCCGGCTCTGCTGTGAGATGCTTTTTTTCACCTATTTGTCACACGCATGGTGGGGACAGTGGCAGCTCCTTGCTCTCAGGGATCACCAGACTCTGCTACGTTCCTTCTCATTATGACCACCTCAGCCTCAAAGCATCCAGTATGGCCTGAGGTGGAATCTCCATTTTCCTGCTGTGAAGAGGGGCAGGTGGGCACTGCAGACGATGGCACAGGCCCAGCTCTGCCTCTCTGAGACCCAGAGGGCAGAGCTGGAGCTCAGGTCCATTGCCCACCTGCAGGCGGGTGAACCCTGGAATGGGCTAAGAGCACTGAGGTATGGAAGTGGGAGGGTGCCCGGACATCCTCACTGCCCTGCCCCTTCCCTTTGCCCATCGGTCTGCACCCTCCCCCAGCAGGGATGCAGCATTCTTGCAGGGTCAGGTGCCAGCACTGTTTTCATCAGGGGATTAAGGGCACATGTGGCCGCTGCCTTTCATGTACAAAGGGCCACTCATTCCAGGTGATGAGAGAAGGGATGGGAGGTGACGCCGGCTGTGGCACCCGATGTGGCACAGCACAGAGGCCACAGGCCATCCTTCCTGCTCAGATCACACCCTGAGGACCCTTGGGGCCCTGGCTGGGGCCTCCATCTGGCTCTGGGTCTCTGTACCCGTCCCAGGGCCGCCCGCCACTCCCCCACTGCTCAACATGGGTAGGGAGTGAAGCGTTCCCTAGAAATCACTCTATCTTAGGACTCAAAGTTCCTTCCCACATGGGGCCCAATTGGACTTCTGGGGCACAGTCCTGACTGGCAGCCCTGTCTGAGAAGCAGCCCTTGGCCCAGAACCAGCATGGCAGCGAGATCGGGCCAGACTTGAGGAGTGCATGTAGGGCTCTTCTGTCGGCTGCCACTGTCTCCCAGGGCTTCCTTCCCCATTCCTTGTGGCAGATGACAAGTGACAAGGGAGGCTGGAGAGGTGACTGTCTCAGAGAGTGAGGCAGGGGTCAGGAGACAGTGTCGAGGCTGGGGCCTGCCCTCCCCTCCCCTGTGCTCACTGCTGTGGGTTTGGACAAGGCTGAGCCCCAGCATCTTCAGCAGTATCTCCCGGGGTTTAGGGGCAGCAGGCCTGGGAACTCTGCCCCTGACCCTGCCCACTCCTGCAGGTCTGGGAGACCCCATGCCTGCTTGTGTTTGTGCACTAGGAGGTCTTGCTCTGGAGCAGGGATCTTAAGCTTCAGGGACATCCAGATGCTCTGGAGAACGTGTCAGAACACAGGTCTCTGGCCACCCAGGGCTCCTACTACAAGGCATCCAGGCAGGGCCTGGCCTTATCTTTTAAGAAGTCCTTAGGGCTGTTGGTGCTGCTGGTCCTAGGGCCATACTCGGTTGAGCTGATCTAGTGACTGCAGAGGGCCAGACCTCCCCTGCCCCTCCCCCATGTCTGCCTCGTGGGAGTCCGTTGTCTAGAGAGGCTTTGACTTTCCAGTGTTTACCCTGTGTAATGTGCTGGGCCAGGGGCTTTCCTTCGAAGCCGAGTCTTCTTCTTGCTCTGCCAGCCCACTCTCTCACCCCCGCATGGGGCTGCCTGGCTGGCGGACATAGTGAGACTTTCCCGGCATTATTCCCAGAAAAGCTGAGGGATGAAGGACGAGTGGGGTCACTGTGTCCGCTCCCCTCTACCCATCAGATAACAACGCCGTCATGGGAAACTGCAGCCCTGGGCCCTGGAATCTTGCTCCAAAGGGTTGGATTACAAAGGCTTTACATTTGTCTTCATCCCAGATTCTCAAAGAGCTCAAAGGAGCAGGGAAAGGGGTCCGCAAGGTCACCTCGAGGACCCGCTGGAATAGTCTTGTCTTTGGGGGCTGGGGGAACCATACTGCCTGGTGCACGACCTATACTCAGGTCATGCCCAGGGCAGAGTTCGATCCCAGGCATCTGGTGCGGTGCAGCTGTTTGTGCTGTCCTGTCCCTCCTCCCAGATGGGCTAGGGGCTGGCGCTACCTGGTAGGTAGGTGGGTTTTCTCTCCTGCCACATTGACTCTCATAAATCCCGAGTTGAACTTCATAGAAGCAACAACTAAATAAGAACTGGTACTCACTTTCAGAGCCCAGTAGAGACCAACTTTAGAATCAACCCTGTTCTAATCCAGGGGAAGCTACACCACCACCCTTGGCCCAGCTCTGTTGCCCGGCAGGAAGCCCTGGCTCACACTGGACCAGAACAGGCCAGACCACTTATCTGGCCACTGGCAGCTTGCCTGAATTCACCAAAAGGTCCTGGGGTTCTGCTTGCTGTAGCCTCTTCTTTTGCAGATAGGGAGGCGACAGGTCCCCAGAATGTCTCTTCCCCAGACATATCTCCAGACACGAGTAGCTCAGGCCCTCACTATCCTGGCCCAGAGGAAGGTCACTGAGAGGACAGCATGACTTCCTGACACCTGGCTGTGTTGCCATAGAGACATTGCACAAGCCTGGCTGGGTTTTGCCTTCAGAGAAGAGCATCCTAATTGGAACCATCCCGCATTGCTATGTTGTCCTTACTTTTTGGTGTGACACACATCCTGGCCCCAGAGAGTCTCTTGTTACCTTTGCTGTGTCAGGAATGTGGGGTCTGTTCCTTCCCCCAACGCCCCTGTTGAGTTTCCTGACCATGTCAGCAAAACCAGACCCCTGCAGGTCACTTCCACACAGGACACGCACAGTGACCGCTCTCTGCCTCCAGCTTGGCTGGAGTGAGAGAAAATGAAGGGCTTGTCAGCCATCTGGAGAGAGAGAAAAGCGCTCAGACAAGGCCTGGAACAGGGCCGTATGTCTCTGTTCAAAGTCCCAGATAGAAGTTAGAATGTAATTCCGGCTGGGATCAGGGCCTTGGGGGCCTGGAACCGAGTGCCCACCTCTCGGCGGCACTGCCTCCCCCAGGACCTCTCCTCCCACAGTTCCTGCTGGGACCTTTTCAGAGCCCCCCATCCTCCCCGTCCACACAAGTGTGATGCTGGCTCCTCCACATCCCGGACTTCTGTCTGTGGTTGTCATGTGTGGTTTCTGCTCTTGGCCTCGTTTTCCCCATATGTCACCCGAGTATCACTGTCCTCTTCCTGGGCTGTTGTGAGATCAGGAAAAGAGCTATAGAAGAAAGCCCCTCTCCTTTGGGGACCTCAGGAGAGTAGCAGAGGGGACAGTGGAGCAATCAGGTGATGGCAAATAGGGGAAAGGTGCCAGGGGAGCAGAGAGCTGGGGACAGGGCAGGGCACCGATGTGGGCAGGGCTTCATAACCACTAGCCAAAGGAGAGGAGGGTGAGGTATAACTGAAGACCCAGGCTTCCCTGACCAGCGCATGAGAGGGCAGTGGGCACCAGAGCAGGAGTCCAGGAGGACTGGCTCGTATGGAGGGGCACCTTCATGCCATGGTCCTCTTGAGAGAAGAGACACTGGCTCTTCCCAGTACCTGGCCCAGGTGCTTGGGGTCCCTGGCAGCCAAACATCATTCCTTCTAGGAGGAACCCTGGATCTGATGGTGAAGGCACTGCAGGAGTAGGGGACGCACTTTCCCACCTGAAATGAGGCAGCTTCGTCAGCACTGCAAATCTGTTGAAGTGGGGAATGGTGGCGCTATTGTAGCAACCGCCCCTGGTGAGGAACAGGTTTTGTTTGAGGCCATCATGTGGTTCTTCTGTAATGTCAGGGCTGACCTTGGACTCTGAAGACCAGGTGTTTTCACTTGCTCAGCCTCTCAGCTCAGGGTTCTCACTGAGGTGATTTTACCCCCTCAGGGATATCTGGCAGTCAGTCAGAAACATCCTTAGTTGTCAGCAGCCAGGGAGAGGGCGCTAAGCATCCTACAACGCATAGGACACCTCCCAACACTTATCCAGCCCCTCTGTCACTGTGCTGGCTGAGTCCTGAGTTAGTGCTGCTGAGTGAGCTCGGGATTTGGTGCTGCCTCTTCCCCTGTGCACTCCAAAGCCTTTCCATTTCCTGCCTCCTCTGTAGCCATCATCGCTAATTGCAGTTGGTCACATACACAGAGCTCTTTTTACTCATCCTCGTCATTGACTCATAGGCATTCAGAACAACCTCCGCTCCTTCTCAGCCTTTTCAGTTTTTAAAATGTCTCTGATTTTCTATCATCATTGCAAACTGCTTCTCTCTGGTGCATCTCCCTTCCTCTGCACCTGTTGGGTGGCCTGGGTGAGTTAGTTACTGCTGCATGTAGCCTTGAAACCCAGCACAAACCTGATAGCATGATGGGGGAGACTTAGAGACTGGTGTGACATGGATGTTGTCTAGCAGCTGGTGAGTGTGACTCACCCTGCACTGAAGCCAAACTCCATTTTTGCCAAGATCTGGGAAGTCTGCATGTCAGGGTCATGGGAGGATCTCGGGCTTGCCTTTCAGAGTGGGGAAGGTAAAGACTGTGTGGGGAGTGCTTGGCGACCAGGCTGAGGGCAGGACCGCTGCTCTCTCCTCCTTTTGTTTTTTGTTTTGTTTTATGTTTTGATACCAGGGACTGACTTTGTGACCTTGCATTTGTGAGGCAGGCATCAGAACCACTGAGCTAGATCCCTGGCCCTGCTCTCTCTCTTCTGCTGCCCCTTGGGGACCTGGAGTCAAAAGTGTTCATAACACCCAAGACTTTGATGCTTATCCACAATCTTAATAGAACAATAAAAGCTTTTAAATTATAGACTTCAAAGACAATGAGGGGAGAAAGATAATTGAAAATCTGAGACAGCGTGGCAGATTCCATTAAACACTACATTACCTTGCCATAGATGGCTAATGTACCAATGACCAGCCCCAGAGCACCAGGGGTCAGCACGATGCCTTCCCGGACTGTCTTTCTTCCAGTCTCCACTCAGTGGTGCAGGTCAGAATAGTGGGCATTTTTTTCTGCTGGTCAGACCTATATTAGCTCCCCTGGGAGATTATCCAACTCCAGCCTCAAATGGTACCAGCTGTCATCAACTAGGAGCAGACAGACTTCTCTGGGGCATGTCAAGTTGTCTCCAAACAGATTCCAGTGTCTCTTAATCAAGCAGTGAAGATGCGTGCATGATGTGGCCCTCAAAGTGGCTCATCTGCAAAGCATCTGATCAGCCTGACATGCAGAAGCTTGACAAATAGTCTAATAACTGGATTGGAAACAGCTAATAGTCTGGTTGGAAGCACCCAGAGCCCACAGAGTGACTTATTTCATGTTCAACAGAGAGAGTGATGCTGTTCTTTCCAACTCACGAGATGACCTTTGACAGTGACAGGAGGCAGGGCTTGCTGATGAGTGTGGGAATGTGACCTCGCGTTTCTTGTCACACATTAGGCTGGGAATGGATCTTATTAAGATGATGCTCCTCACATTTACTGTTAAAAGATTGCTTTAGCCGGGTGTAGCGGCTCACGCCTGTAATCCCAGCACTTGGGAGGCAGAGGCAGGAGGATTGCTATGAGTTTGAGGCTTGCCTGGGCTGCGTAGTGAGCTCAGGGCCAGCATGAACTAAAAACTGAGATCCTGTCTGAAAAAACTAAAGAACAACAAAAACAAAAAAACGAAAAACAAAACTAAAAAAGATTGCTTTAAAAAAACACATGCAGGGCCAGGGATTTAGCTCAGTGGTTCAGGCACCTGCCTTCCAAGTGCAAGGGCCCGGGTTCAATCCCTGGAAACCACATACAACAATGCTGGGCATAGAGACTCACGCCCACCAGCAATCAGAACCACATACCACAGTGCCAGGGGCGGTGGCTCATGCCTGTAGTCCCAGCACTTGGGAGGCAGAGGCAGAGGATTGCTGTGAGTTCAAGGCTGAGCTCAAGGCCAACCTGAACTACAAAAGTGAGACCCTGTGTCAAAACAAAAACAAAAACAAAAACATGCAGATACTTTTGAATACCCAGATGTGTTTCTGAGCATTTGTGCCCAGAAGGATCTAAGGAACATAGATGTGTTACATAAACAGTTGTATTGTTTAGGGAATAATGGCAAGAAAAAACTCTGTCTATGCTTTGTGCCGACACAGAAGGATCTAAGGAACCAGGGGGTCAGGTAGGGAAGTACCCCCAGACCTTCACTCTGGGTCATACAACCCCACTTGGGTGAGATCTCTGAGTATCCCTGACTGTCAACCTGTGACATTGAACAGAACATAAACATAATTTTGGAAAGGGTTCCCTGAGAACATCGCTAACATTAACGACTAAGCAAGTTTTTCAGCCTCTGTGAAGAGCATTTTAACGAGAGGACACAAGTCAGCACTCACGTAGAGACACAATGTCTCTGGCTGGTGACTGGGGTGGGCAGCAACAGGCAGGGCTGTGTCTTGGGTCAGGACTGGGATGGACATGACATTCACACATTCCCCACTGGTTATGGGAGATGTGTCCTCACACAGCCCCGAGTGGAGTGAGGAGGAGAGTGCAGTGTTGTTCCCACATGCACTATATGCAGACACCATCTTCTGAGCCAAATATTTCTATGGGAGCAAGAAACATAGCATTGGCATTAAGGTAATTTTTTCCCCCAAATATCAGAAATCTCCTTGCGCCTTTGAAAGGAAATGAAATAGTGTGAAGTATGGAAAATACTCCACAAGGGAATATACCAGGAATATAGCTACTAGGAATTTGGCTGTAACCAACAGGAAAACAAGTGGAAAGACCAGAGTGAGCACGAATCCTGCTGCTTCTGGCATGGTGTCACCTCCAACCCCAAAGCAGAGATGAGGCCATCAAGGAAGGAGAAGTCAGTGGGAGATGCTCATGTGATAAAGATGGTGAAGGTCGGGTCTGTGATGATCCACTACACCAGTCCCTTGGTCCCTTGGTTCCAGGGCCACAATGGATACCATGTCCTGAGGATGCACAAGTCCCTTCTATAAGATACTATAGTGCAGTACTTGTGTATAACCTACTGAGTCCCCTATATACTTTAAATCAATGATGGCAAACCTGTGGCATGCATGCCACAGTGCTCTATGTACTGAGAGCTCTTAGAGGTTCGCCATCTCTGCTTTAACTCATCTCTGGGTGACTTAAAGTAGCCAGAATAATGCAGTGTTACATAAACAGCTGCATTGTTTAGGGAATAATGGCGAGAAAAAAGTCTGTCCATGCTCTGTGCCAACACACTTTTTTGTATTTTTGATCCATGATTGTTGAATCTGGAGGTACAGCGTCCAGAGAGGAGGGGGACCAACTGCACACTGGAGCGACTTGTTCCTGGGCATTCCACTGGGATATGCAGCAGTGTGACTTTGGGGCCACTTGTTTGATTCTTTATTGCAATGTCTAGGGACACTGGGCTTTCCCAAGTTGATGAACAATTAAAGTGAGCATAACCTTCCTTTTGTATTACTCTATGGAAGATAGAAATTTGATTTCAGTTCTGAAGAAAAACTTAGTTTTCAAAGATAATTGCAGATTCCCTCCTCAAGTCTTGGGCTTTGGAAATTGATAGGTCTGACCAGCCCAGAAGTCTAAATGGTACCTGGCAGCTCAGAAAAGCCCAAAATAGCATTGCTGCTGTGACCTCATCGTCTCCCATGATACAATGCTTCCCGCCAAAACATGGTGCTTCCCACCACCTTCTCCTTTGCATAATACACTGCTTTCCACCAAAACATGGAGCTTCCCACCAAGAACTACTCTTCTCTTTCTCACAGTGTTGTTTCCTATCATAGCCCCATTATGTCACCATTCAAACCGACCAATGAAAAAATTACATGATGCCCTCCTACCCCTAACCTCTAGTCCCTACCCTAGAAACTGTACATAATCACCTGCTTTGTTCCTGCCACTACAATTTGTTTCCAGAGTAGCCTGGCAGATAGCTCCTCTCAATAAATTCTGCTACTGGACACCTGAATTTCAGCCCATTTCTTTTCTATCAGAAACCATTTATAAATCTGTCTTCAACTCTGCTTTGCTGCCAAGATATCCCATATCCGTGTTCTAGTTCAGTCTTAGTAATCTCATATATAGAGAGAACACCTATTGAAAAATTCCCATACATTCTCCATCTGCTGCCAGGGATTTTTGTTTTACAAAATCAGTACCACGTATTAGGATCAAATGTTAAGATGTTTCATGGCCTTATCTACAAAGAGTTTTATGTTGAACAGAACTGCTAATAAGTCACATCTTACCCTGGTCTTTAATTCTACTCAGTGCTTCTTAGGGATTTATAGAGCAGTTTTTAGAAACTCTGTCATGTTCCAGTGGAGATGAAGCCCTTCACCATGGGTCTTAAAGAAAGACTTGGGTCAAAGACCTTTGTGGGTCTTAGAAAAGACCCAAGATCCTTGTGATGTCCTGCTTGCCAACACCACCTGTATATCTTGCCACATCTTTCCAAGTTCTAGCCACTGCACCTTTTCTAGCACTTTGAACACCTCAGAGTATCTACTTTTCTAGTCTCTCAAAATATACTTGGACCACTCAGTGAGCAGAGAGCCCAGAGTGCCTGGCAGAGTGAGCTGTCCGCACTGCCTTCTCCATCACTACCGAAGGTCCTGGTGTATCTGTTTAATGGGGTGTGTGGGTCACATATTTATGTGGAGGGGCAAAGTGTGTAAGATGAGCCGGAAATCCTCAGTCACCTGAGATAAGCCTCCTGTGAATGTGGGGAAGAAAGGGCTTTCTCCTGGCCCCACTCCCTGACTTTCCTGTTCTTGCCCTCAGGTGGAAGGGGGCTTCCGTGGACTGGAATGGCTCCGACCCCATCCTGTGACCTCGGATGCAGCTGATACGATGGCTCCACTGCTCTATGCTGGGGTGACCCCAGAGCCTCAGGCCTCAGGGCATCTCCAAGAAGTCACCCCCACCTGAGCCAGCACTACTACAGTCGAGCAGAGCTGCCCTGCTCCTGCCCGAGCTCTGAGGCTGAAGCAGGGGGCCCCAGTACAGCTGCACTGGCTCCCCTTAGACCCTGACTGCCAAGGGTGGGAAGGAGTTCACCAACAACTCTGCTGTCTTTTGTCTGTATCTTTCCTTTGTTCTCTGTCCTTGCCAAGATCTCAGAAATGGCTGGCCCTGGGGGTCCTGGGCACTGGTTATTCTTGTAGTTAATTTTCTATAAAGCAAAAGTCAAACCACATCGAGGATGGAGACTTCTTTGTTCTACTGGAACAAAAGGAGCATATAGTCTGCTCGGGGTGGGGTGGGGCTGAGGGGCCCAAGCCCAGGACAGCTACAGGCCAGGATAGTTCCTAGCTAGGGGCTCTGCAGATGAGCAATGGCCTCTGCCCCTGGTTCCCGGCTCTCCTGCTTTCCACTTGACCAGCCCAGGTCTACCACCCCAGGCAAGCTCATAACCTGTGCATCTGGGCTGCTTTGGCCCCAGTAGGCTCTCAGGGCGGATCTGGATTGCTGATGGGCCCCAAGGATGGAGTGGGCTCAGCTAAGTGATGGGAGGAAGAGTCCTCTGGGAGGGCTGTCTTGGTCAGAGGCGCTAATAGGATAGGGACAAGCAGAAGAACTTGTTCGGTACCCTTCTGAGGGTGCTAGGGGTAGGTGGGGAGAGAACTGACTTAAAATGTGGGTGGGCAGATCTTTGGAAACCCTCATGTCCCTAAGTGAAGACAGAGGAGGCTGAAATGGGAGAAACGTTCTGAACAACACTCTGAGCTTCACTTATTCAGTTTATTTATACTATGGGTCTCACAGAGGAATATGAGAAAACGCAGTAATGCAAGTGAAAGCTGGCAAAGAAGTAGGTGAAGAGAGATAGGGAAGGCGGGGGAGAGAAAGGAAAAAAGTAATTATGCTCTTGTGTAAAAGCCAGAGTCCATGCCTGGAGTTCCGGCTGCTCAAGAGGCTGAAGAAGGAAGAGGATTGCAAGTTTAAAGCCAGCCAAGGCCCTGTCTGAAAATGAAAGGGCAGAGGACACACAGCTCAGTGGCAGAGGGCCCTTGGGTTCAATTCCCAGCACAGCAAAAATGAAACAGCGAAACAAGACAAAACGTCAGAGTCTGGGGCTGCTCTGCACTGGTCCATAGGGACAGAGTGGACAGAGGACCTGGAAGCAGGACACTGGCCCCTACGAGTTCTCATCATGTGGGTGTCTACGTGAGAGCTCAGAAGAGAATCATGGCAAAGCCGCAGGAGTCACTGCTCCTGTGGCTGACACTCTCCCCAGTGAGCTTCTTGGCTGTGACTTGGGGCCCCTGCGCAGGGGTGTCCACACACAGCCAGGGCTGCATTCCGATTGTGTCTGCCACAGACCAGGGGGAGGTCCGGGAGCGCCAGGAAGGCTGGACAGCAGCACATTCTCCAGCCTGCATAGGCACCAGGGGCTTAGAATGCAAGCCAGGAAGGGAGTGTTTCTGGGCAAGGAAAAAAATTTAAAGGAGAAAAGGTTTGTTTTGAGCTGACAGTTTTGCTCTATCCAAACTTCTTGTCCCTGAACCTGTAGTGAGGGAGAACATCGTGGTAGGAGGGCATGGTGGAGGAAGCTGTTTACACATGGAGGCCAGAAGATGCAAAGGGTGGGGGGAGCCAGAGGAGAAGGGGCTGGGGGGATAGACACGCCCTTCAGAGCTGTGTCCATGACCTCCTTCCTCCACTGAACATCGCCGCCCCGGGCTTGTGCCCCTGGAACTCGAGTCCTTGGGAGATACTCTGTGTTTGTGCCATGCCAGGCTATGTCCCTCTGCAGGAATGGATCCCTTCTTTCTCAGAGCCAAACAAGCAGGGGTTCAGGCTGGCATTCAGTGATGACAGCCCCAGAGCCTGAGTTCTTGTGTTGGGCACAAGCAGTGGACTAACTGCCACTCTTCAGGGAGAGACAAGGGGGAGCCAGCCCAGCCAGCAGGGAAACACAAGGGCAAGGACTACTCGGTCCAGGCTGTGCCAAAGCCCAGTGGAGTTTGCTGTGTAAACTCCAGCGGCCATTCACAGCAGGCTTCCAGTAGAAATGCTTCCTATATATCCCTGAAATGTTTATGCATTTATTTTCCTTGGCTGAGGATGGGTCCCTCCAGCTGAGTGGCCTGGAGAGGAAGTTGGTTTCCCTGCACAGGCCTTGTTTATCAGCCTGGGGAGGAAAAGTGTGTCTTTTCAATGAAGCTCACTTAACCTTCTGGCCGGGGGCTCTTTGGCAGGGCTAGAGAAAACAAACTACTCCCAGCATTGCCTAAAGAGACCAGCTCCAAGGAGTACAAAGTGCTGGCTTCTCTCTGAGCAGAGAGTGCGATGCCCTGGAATGAAGAGGGAGCACAGCCCAGCACCTCATCTCCCAGACCTAGGGCTAAAATGAACCAACTACTCCAACCAAGCCCACAGGAAGGGAAGACAGGCCATGCCTGCTCACACCTGGGCATCTGCTTCTTGGGCACACTTTTCTGGGGACACCCTGGCTAGGCTTCAGAGAATTGCTAGCACCCCTCACAGACTGTTTTAAAATCTTTTGTGTTGATCCATATCTTCCCTTATGGCTTGGGATTTGGAACAGTGTCCCACGAGCATCCTCAAAAAAGCTTAAGAACTATGTCTTAAGAGTTTGTTGGCTACTCCAAGGGCTGGCCTGGCTACTTCACCTCTGTGCCCACATGCGCAAGCCAAGATTGTTACAGCAAGCAGACCTCCAGCTTCATTCTGTAGAAATGACTTTATCCTGTCTCCCTACCTCCCACTGAGTTCCTTCTTTCTTTATATGGTGTCTCAGCCTCTGGATAAAATGGTGAGCTGAGTCCACTGACGTTCACCTCATATCCTGAGCAGTAGGAGACTAGTCTACTGGCCACTAAATGCCAAGCGCACACCTGGGTAAAGTTCTCCCCTGCCCCTGTGGTGGCCATAACGGAGAGGGAGCTTGGCCAGCTTGGTTTCCCTTTTTATCTGAGACTCTCCAAGTGGCAGGAATGGGGCACAGAGATCTTACCGGTGAGGTGCAGCTGCTCTGTGCCCTCTGACAGGTGTGTGCAAGGCTGGCTCCTTTGCTAAGGGAACTTTCCATGCCAGAGATCTCTCTGGGGTTAGGGGATCCTCCTCTATCCAACTGGCTGCTATGGCAGCTCCCTGGCCCTCTGCTGGGGCCAACTTCCCCTCTACTTGTTTGGTAGATCACCACACCTTTGACCTCTGCACTCCCAAGGTGGAGTTGGACCTTCCCACTTGGCTTGTCTATGTGCTCAGCCCCACTGGAAACATTCTCACTGTAGCCTTCCTCAGGTGGAGTCAGACAACCTTCCCGTGAGCCTGTCATACTTTACAGGGACACGTGATAAGCTTGTAAGCTGTGTTCTCGACACCTCCCTTGACTTTATGGGAGATGGGGCTGCTCTTGTCCCCGTGGCTGGGGGAGGGACCAAGCATGTGTCCTTTCTCTCCAAAGGTATCTTCACCAGCTGTAGACTCTGTACCAGCCAGCCCAACTCCTTCTCTGCCTCTGCTCTTTGCCTGGAGGGCAGTGACAGGCCATTTGACTGCTCTCTGTGGGTTTCTCATAGTGGCAGCCTA
Source organism: Petromus typicus (assembly GCA_004026965.1). Lineage (NCBI taxonomy): Eukaryota > Metazoa > Chordata > Mammalia > Rodentia > Petromuridae > Petromus > Petromus typicus. Next base: position 61,321 of record PVIR01000924.1, on the reverse strand, counting down.
GGTAACCTGAGTAGTTTTCAGAGGGACTGCAAACCTTCCTGGGGGTCAAGCTAGGCCAAAGTTGGGAAAGATGCCTAAGACAGGGCTGCCATTCAGGCTCCGCCTCACTCCTCCCAGGGCCACCATGTCTGAGCCCCAGGGGAAAATAGAATCAGGCTAGGAGCCAGCCTCCAAGGCCAGACCTGAAGAGGGGCTACTGATTTTCCCAAAGCCCAGAGGGACAAGCAAGAGTTGTACTTTGTATGCACACAAAGAAGAGGCTGCGTGGATCACAGGGCCCAAGGTGAGCCAGACACACTGCTTCGCACTTGGGTTTCCTTGGGTCCTTGCTTTAAGCTTTCCAGCCTCAATAGGCAGCTCTGAAGAACTGCCACCTCCTGTGGTTACCGTGGGGATGCAGGGCGTTAATCACAGAGCGGCTGGTGCTTCCTGTTGTTCACCGTCATTCTTTCCAGTGGGGCTGGAAGATGGTCCTTGGAGGGGGCAGCATTTAATCCAGGCCCTGAAGGACAGCCGAGAGGGCTCAGGAGAGTGGAGAGACCCTCTGTGACCTTGATGTCTGTGTGCCCCATCCTGGGTGAGCTGAGAATGGGGGCAGCGGTAGAGAGCAGGTGCCTGAAGATGGCGGGTGGGGAGTGCCGTTTACCCTCCGGGAGAGCTGCTGGGGCTCTGCTCTACACCTCTTTCTCTGCAGTGGAAGGGGTGCGGGACAAGGTAGGAAGCCAATCAAGGGCTTCTGTGTCTGCCCTGACGGCAGTGTGGGAAGGGGCGGCAGCTGAGGAAGGATGCAAGGGAGCCTGGTGGATGGCTTTTGCCCCTGCACTCACTGCGGAGGGTCCTTACCGGGCTGTTGTGCACTTGGGGGACCTTAAAAGCTACAGGAGGCAGTCAGGCTGCCAAGTCTCCTTGCAGGTATTTCTCTCCACCCAACAAGAGTCTTCCTACTCCCTAATCACGCCTAATCCTCCTGGGGCTGTGGGAGCTGTAATTACCAGGCAAAAATGCCAGGCATTTGTGATAATAGAGGTTGCTTAATGCAATCACCTGGGTGAGGAGCTGGGCTGGCAGGAGAGTGGGGAGTGGCAGGCAGGCTGCCTGGTCCTGTGGGTGGGTGGAGAATATATGTTCTGAGCAGCCTGTTAGACACAGAGGGATCTGGACCCCGCTGGGCAGCTCGGGATCTCAGTGGCCATCGAAGCCTATAGGTGGCCTTTCCTTTTGTGTTATCACACCTGACTCTCTGGCCCGCATTTCTCAGCTACCATACTAACCTGTTCCTCCAAGGAAGCCATTGAAGGCCTCTGTCTCGGCGGATGAGGACACCAAGACCCAAGCAGAGTTCTCAGCTCTCCAGGGGCATTTCTCTTTGACAGAAGGCTCTTGGAGGCCAGGCCACCAGAGGCCTTTGGCCCAGCAGAGGCTGCTGTGTTGCAGGCCAAGGGCTGGGGTGAATCTGACCTGCCTCTCTGCCTCTCTCCTCTTCCTTGCAGCTCCACATTGGCTCATGCACCCAGTTCTCAGCCAAGGCTTCCCTGTGAGCCCCTCGCTGCAGAAACTTTCTCCACTGTTCTCTGATATCCCAGGTCCCTGCCCTCTGGGTCCCATGTCCATCTGTCCAGCCTATCACTCCACAGGGCCCTCTCTAAGGCCCACTTTTAGGAAACCCTTCCCAAGTACCTGCAGGACTCAGCCCCTCCTCTCCACTGCAGATCCGTTGAGTGTGGCCTATTGATCACAAGCATACAAACACACACATGCAGATCTACACTCCCACACACCTCTGCACAGCACTGTTCCTTCACCCTGGCCCAAGGATGGCCCTCCCTCTTGCCGCAGGTACTTGTCCCATCCTCCCAGGAAGCCCCGCCCTGTTCACACCTCCTGGCCCCACCTTCAGGCTGACACCCGCAGAGCAGGGGTGGGGAGGTGCAGTTTGAAGTCTCTAAACCGTTGGTTCCGGGTGTGGCTTTGAGATTAAACCTGGCTCCTTTCCTGTGGCCCCAGATAAGCGCGATCATGGGCACTTATCTGTCATTTTCCGTTTTAGGGCCTTTTGAAGTCTGTGAGTTTCGGCAAAGTCCCTCTCTCTGCGGAGCCTTCAGAACACTCAGCGATAAGCAGAGGACTCAGCCACCTCCCTGTGGCCTGCCTGCACACTCTCAGGCAGTGGAGACACTTGTCAACACCATCCCTAGCCCCGTCCCTGTCAGTCCCTGTACAGGGACAGAGCCCTGGGGGTGCTATTGATAAGTGCAAGGAGACAACTGTGCAAACAGTGACTGCTGCTAAGGGGACCCTAATCTCAGGGACAACTGTTGCAGTAGTGAGGCACCCTGCCCCTCAGTTCCTGTGCTCGGACCAGGAATTGGTCTTGACTTAGAGCACAGAGCTCAGAGAAGCAGCCCCTGAGGGACTTCCTGGAGGGCAGGACAGGAGGAAGTCCCCAAGAGGGTACGTGGGGAGAGGGGTAGAGGACACTGCAGGTGAATTGGACAGGACAGGGCAGTGAGGGCGAAGGGGCCCGGAAGTCAGGGCACACTGGGAAGCTGCGGTGGGGATCCAATCCCCAGGCTAAGGACACTGAGCTTCCTCCTGTGAGCACCTGGCTTCCAGTGGGCAGCGGTACATCTCAGCTATGTCAAAAGACTAAGATGGCAACAGGTGATCAGAGAGATGTTGAGTGGGGCTATGGAGAACAGAGATAGGTGGTAGAGACCCTGGTGTCCAGCCTGGAGAGCCAGGTGAGCCACGCACTGGACCCATATGCCCTGTGTCTCCTGCTTCCTGGCAGGGAGGTCGGGGCTCCTCTAGCTGAACCAGCGGCTGCAGTTCTCCCCTGGCAACAGTCTGAAAAACATCACTGCCTCCTGCTGAAGCTTCCTCCGCCCACCTGCCTAGGAGAACCATGGAGGAGGGGGTCTCAGTATGAGCAAGTGCCAGGCCTTTGTTCTGGCTCCGGAAGTGGCTGGACCCAGCGCCCATTGTTCTCCATGCTGTCGGTGACCTTGGGCCAGCTGGACTGGGCTGTGTGGTTCCCTGGGCCCCAGCCTCTTCAAATGCTCTGTGGAAGACAGCCAGACTGGCAGGAGGGTTTCAGTCCATTGGTGGTCCTTGGACGGAGCCTTTTCTCACGGGTAGACTTGGTGTCATGCGGGTTCTCAGGGTCTGGCTCTTCTGTGCACACTCAGGGGTTTTGGTGGGTATCTCAGGAGGTCTGGCCACTAGGCGGGACAGCAAGGCCAGTCCAACTGCTTTGCTGATGTCGGCCAGAGCCCTGGCTATCTTGAACCTGTGGGTCAGAGGCTCAAGTCTGTCTGCTATTGTCACTTTGGTTTTGGGGAATCCTGGCTTCATCTAACATGGGATATCCGCCATGAAAAATGGGGAGCAGACAAGATGGTGGAGTGGAATAGAACAACCTGGGTTTAAATCTTAACTCCAGCTTCTTAGTTACAAGACACGCACACAGAGTAACGTGTAAGGCTGCACTAATCCCTGGTCTGTAAAATGGCACTCGTAAGAGCCACACCTCACAGTCGTCACCTGCTAAGAGTCCAGGAGCACCGGCTCTTGTTCCAAGAGGTGGAGGAGGGGTGGGCAGCCTCACTGACATCTAAGAAGTGCGACCCTGGGGGAGGCCGTGATGTCCTGGGGCTAGCTGGACCTCGTCCATGTTGGCTGACCCCTGGACACAGTTCTTGTCCCTATGCTTCCCCAAACCCGCCCCTGAGAGGCGAGTCCTTCCTCCCCCTCCCCCTGCTCCCTCCCTGCCTCTCACCAGCCCTGTTGCTGCTCCTGGACTAGCTCCTGGACTGGTGGGAAAAATGCCCTCCTCTCTGGCCAGCCTGTCAGGCCCTTCCTCCACACCCTGGCCTTTGTCCCTCACTTGAGAAATGAGGTGCCCAGGCAAAGTGGCCCAAGCTAAACTGGCCCCTCAGTCTTTTTTTTTTTTTTTTTTTTTTTAGGTTTTTTGAGACAGGGTCTCGCTTTGTGGTTCAGGCTGGCCCTCAGCTCAGCCTCAAACTCACATCACAATCCTCCTGCCTCTGCCTCCCGAGTGTTGAGACTACAGGCGTGAGCCACCACGCCCGGCACTGTGGTATGTGGTACTGGTTGCTGCTGGGTGTGGGTCTCCACACCCAGTATTGTTATGTGGTTACCGGGGAATCGAACCCAGGTCCTTGCGCTTGCAACACAGGCGCCGGAACCACTGAGCTAACTCCCCGGCCCCTGGCCCCTCAGTCTTAATGGTGCCTGAGCCTGAGAGTAGCAGGTGTGCTGTGCGGCTCCCAATAGCCGAACACTGCAACCTCCCTGGTGACAGAGAAGGCGACTGAGTCTCAGAACCGTGGGGACTCATGCAGGGCCAAAGGTGAGCAGGTGGCAAATGCCCAGGTGTTCCCTTGGTTCTCAGTGCTCCCTGACTCCCCAAGGGGGTTCTGGAACACCCTGGAAGCCTGAGGGGAGGGTGGGGCTTTCTGCAGCCCACTCCTCTTCCATCTTCCCTCGTTTCCTGAGGCTTTGGGGGTTCTGGAAATATCTGTGGAGTGTGGAGATTTCTGTACCCACAAGCCATTGTGTGCAGGCCCAGCCTTTCCTGCAGTTTAGCCTCCTCCAAGGGTGAGCACCCAGAGAGATGGCTTAGCACTGCTGTCCGGCCTGCCCAGATGGAAGGTGGCTGGCTGGCCAGCCAAGCAGACAATGCTGCCACCCCAGGCCTCCTGCAAATCTGCTTCCTATGACCCCTGAGCAACGCAGAAAACACCAAGTGCCTTTTTCCTTCTTCCTGGCTGAGGCAGGCACACCTTGGGTTTATTTGTCTAATGATTTTCCATTTCCTTTTCTGGAAAATAATCAGGGTCCTGCATGTTGCTTCTATCAGAGGCGAGGCTGGGAAGAGAGGGTGTGTCCCCAGGAAGGCTCTGGAGACGGGAGACTGAGAAGGTGGGACCCATGGAACTAGTGTGTTCAGCTACACAAGCCCTGGGCCATCAATAGTCATCAGAACATCCCTGTGTCCTGAGTGGAAGCCCCAGGCCGGGGCAGTGACTTCCCCAAGGCCTCTCAGCACGGGGAGCCTCTGGTCTCTCCTCTTTCTGTGCTGCCCCCGTGCATACAGCCACAAGCAGACTGTCCTCCCCTGGTCTCGCACGTGGCTGCTTTCGAGGGCCTAACCGTACAAGCGCAGCTTTCAGCTTCAGCTTTGACTCCAACTGGCCCAGGTGGGTGTGGGGTTCCCGAAGACAGAGCCTACATATTTTCCTCTCCGCTGAGGCAAGCCCACACCTCCTAGACTAGAGAAGTGACACCCATGACTCTGATTTAAGTGGTACAGAGAAGACAGGTTCACACAGGGACATCCTGGGGACAGGGGATGGCGGAGGCATCCCACTCCCACCAGCCCTCTCTGAGGGTGGGAGCTGGGGGAGCAGAGGGCCTGCAGGACACCTGTCTGACCTGCCGTGGCTGGAGACCCAGGCCCCCCACCCCCGCCCCATTGGCCTAGAACTTCTTCACGTCAGACTTTCCCTTCCTTTACAGAAACAGATCTATCTGTCTGGCATTCCCTCTTCCAGGAGGTCTTTCCTGCTGACTGAGAAGGGGAAGGGCTCTTCGGATGCCCTCTTTCTGCAAAGCAGGGCTGGATCCCAGCTGCTCACCCCTTTCTCCCAAGACTGTGTGGAGGCACATCACAACAGCTGGCTTCCATCCCAGGGAGGGACTCGCAACCCAGCCTGTACATGGTAGATGGGGGCCCTCCTCTGGGCTCTGGGTTCTGACCAGGTCCTGGCCCAGGATGGACACCAACGATGCTGTGTTATTTAAATCGTGACTGCATCAAGACTTGGCCTTGTGGAGGCGTCAGGTCTGGAAAGGTCACTGTGTTCCTCAGACCCGGTCTGCACCCACTTTCCTGATACCAAGATCCACTTGATCTCTCCCCAGGTAGTCAGAACCAGAAAGAACATGGTTCTGACCACAAGCAGTGCCTTTGGTTACTTTGAGGTGAGAGTTGGTAAATACCTTCTCTTCCATCTTGTCAGTGGCTTTCAGGAGGCTCAGATGGGAAGTGATGCTGATTACAACCACTCTGATATTAGGAGCAACTTCCTTTGTCTCCTCAGTTTTATTTTCACTGGACTATGACTACTAGCCCCATCCTACTCCTTCCTTCCCAAAGTGTGGTCCGAAGACCAGCAGCGCTGGCATGTGAGAGCTTCCTGGAAATACAGTACTCATAGGCCTTATCCAGAATGAGTGGATTAGAAACCACATTTTAACAAGATCCCAGGGAAGTCCAGTGCCTGTGAAAGTCTGAGAAGCACTGGGCGCATCCTCAGATGCTTTTGAAACAAATATAAATAGTATGTGCAGAAAGATCTGTGATATACCTGTCTTCCTCCCCTGGCTTCCTGGTCTGCAATGACCCTGCAAAACCTGCCTTCAGTTCTATTCTCTGGAGAGTCAGGTTCCTCACAGACAAGGGACTTGCTATGTTCTTCGTGTTTTCTGCAGGGTTGAGGCAGATATTGGATCTTTCATGAGCCACCTGTCTACCCTCCTATTGCCAACCAGGAGAAGGCCAGAGCAGGAGGACCCAGGAGACCTGCAATGGTCAACTTGAGAAGCTATGGCCCCAAGAAAATGAGTCCTTGAGTCCCTGCTTCTATTGTAAATATCTGTCACTAGTTAGAGGATGGAAGATATAGTTGTCCATGGCCAGAGGTAGGCAGTGGGAAAAGTGGCAGAGTTACTGCAAAGTGATGTGTAAGGAGTGGCTTGACCTCTCAGAGCTGCCCTGTGCAGAGGTGAGCTAGGAGAGGCTGCCTGAGAAGGGAAAGGTACTCCTTCCAGGGCCACACTAATGCAAGGCTTTAGTGGCCAGTGGCAGGACTCATCAGAGACTTCCCAGGTCTGATGAGATGTGATGTTAGGCAGCCTTTCAGACTCCAAGATCTTCTGATCCAAACCTGTCCTCCTCAGTGAGGAGGACTCACTGTCCTCTGATCTCATCCACCAGCCTCTCCCCAGCTAGCTAACAGCTTTGTCCTGGGCTTATTTCTCTGCTTTGTACTGGTAGTTTGAGGCCCATCAGCCTCAGGGCCAGGTCATGGGTCTCTTCTGCCCTCAGACTGGCAAAGAACAGTAAGTAGGGCAAGAAGGTACATGATCCTGCCTGGTGGGCTCCTTTTTCCTGGCAGACTCTGAGCCTGGCTATCCCCAGAGCTTCCTGCTCCTGGGCTGGAGAAGGCCTCTCACCTGTCCAGGCTGCAGTGGTGCTACACTTGTCCTCCTTCATGGGCCTGCTCCACCGGGTACCCCAGCTCCCTGGCTTCAGCTGCCCCTGTTCTGTTAGTCTGGCTCCCTAGAGCTCAGTGGTGTCATCCCAGAGAGAGGTGTGCAGGGAGGGAGGGGAGCAAGCACTGCCTGGTTTGTGTGGTGGGTCTTCCTGGAGTGTCCTGTGCCCTGCCAGGCACCACTTTTCTGGGCATGGAGGGAGATTCAGAAGTTACGACCAACTCATGTACAATGCTGGAGAAGTCACTGCAGCTGGTGGCCTTGGTACAGTGGGGTCTTAATGACCTGAGGGAGTTCAGAGGCCCTCAACACAGGTGACAGGAGGGCCTCAGAGGGGACACCAGGGATCCCTGGGAGGTGACTTCAGGGACCTGTGGATAAAGCTGTAGAATGCACCACAGAGCAAGGGGTATACATGCTGAGGTGAGGCTGCTTCTGGGGGAGACTAGGGATCCAGGCCCCAGCTGGGCCTGGAGAGTATAGCCGGTGACCGGCTCATCATATTCTCATTAGACAAGACAGTGATCTGCCTGTGTGAGAGGATCCTGCTGGCCCTGTGGGCTCCAGGAATGTTGACTTCACATGAATAAAATTCCCAGGTGGACGCTAAGGGATGGTCTTTTGGTTGATGGGGGTGGGTGGGCCTGGCTCCCCTGCCTCCCATTCTCAAAGTGGCTTCTCACTGCCCTGCCCACAGCACAATTACCCTGAGATGAAAGGGTGAACAAGGTGGCCCCATTGTTGGCCCAGTCTGTCTCTGGCAGGGGCCCACACCCCAACACCCATTGCCTGGTAGGCTGGCACATGACTGTTTCCACTAGCCCTGGTCATCCTCGTGAGCTGCCTCCACCCTGAGCCTGCTCCTCACTGGAGTGGACCCTGTGCCTGGACCACACCCTGGGCGTGGGCCACTGTCTGGAGGGAAAGAGAAACCAGGACACATATAGCAAAGTAGGATGTCCCCAAGAATGGGACCATAGTGCAATGTGGCTTGAGACGTGACACTGCACATTCCTTTTGCTCATGGAGATGAGCTGAGGGAGTTCCCTGGACCTTGAGCAGCACAAGAAACAATAGAAGATTGAGGAGACAGGGCACAGAAGTTCCAAAGACCAAGGAACAGGCAGCCCAGGCCACAGTGTATGTAACCGAGGGAGAAGGTTAGGGGGTAGAAGGAGGGCTGTATGTGCAAGTGTGCTTACGAATGCAACATGCACTTGCATGTGTACACACACAATGCACAAATACATACACAAGATAAGAACTTTATGTGTACTTGAATGTTTGTACACATGTGGTCCCATGCATAAATGCAGGCATATGAAATCTTGTGTTCTGTGTGTGTGTATGTGTGTCCACACAGCCTGAGCACAGTCAGGGGCAGAGGAAACGATGAAGCCTTTATGGCGGCCCATGAGTCCAGAGTCTGACTTGGAATGCAAGAAGGACTGAGGAGCCATCTTGATGGAGAAGAGGCCCAGGTACCCCAGTGCTTCCCCAGCTGTCTGTGGTACTAGTGTCAGGTCTGCATTACCATTTCTGTGGGTCTCTCCCCCCACAGAATATTAATTTGAGGCCTTTAGTTTGTGTGGTAGTTTTAGTGGCCTCAGGATCTGCTCAAGGATGGGAGCATGTCGGGTCGTGGCCTTTCTAAGGTAACCGCAGGCTGACCAGGCTCTCAGTCCCTGGTCAGGGGGTGTGCTCTTCTATATCCTGGCTGGTGTCTGAGGAAGAGGCAGGCTCTGGACAGCCGAGAAGGGAGAAGGAAGAGAGTACTAGCTGTGGCTGGCAAAGCAGGCCAGAGGCAGGTGGTGTGGACCCCGCCAGGCTCCGCCCTGACTCACCTCCGATCCCTAGGGCATGCCATGACTTTCAGAGCCTGAGTTCCCCAGTCCGTAGAAAAACAGAGTCAGAGCTGAAGCTACCTGGGCCCTATCTGCCAAACTTAGTTTATAATGCAACAGGCAGAGATAGAAGACCTGAGAGCCAGGATGGGAAAACAGGAAGAAAGCTGAGGAGGGGTGGCCGGGCATAGGCCGCCCCGCGTGAGGAAGGGCTCCCAAACTGCCACACACATGGCACTTCCTTACAGGGCCCTGGAGCAGAGCCTTGTTCCTGACCAGCCTTCTTGGACAGCGTGGCCAGGTGCCCAGCCCAACAGCCACCAGCAGTGCTTCTGCAAACCAATTGTATCTGCCCTCTCGGGCCACAGGGAGTCCCGCTCACAGGGCAGGGCTGAGGAAAATGTGACTGTACTCCGCAGAGAGACTTCACTGGCCCAGGCGGGAGGGTGGAGGCAGGGCAGCTCTGTCTTCTCGAAGTGCCTCACTCGCGGTGCCCAAATGTGGTCCATTCAGCCCTTGAAGACCCCAGCCAGGCTGACGGCAATGTTTTTCATCTGTCTCAGTGGTTTGTCTTCCTCTCTGGCACCATAAGAGCAGGTGAGATGGCCAGAGAGTTGGTGCTAATAGAAAATGTTGGTTTCTAGAGGAAGATATCAGACTGCCCCCTCCTCAGAATCAGTGAGCCTGGCCCCTGCTAAGAGCAGGCAAGGGTGGGGTGAGGGCAGGGCAAGGAGGAGAAGAGACATAAATGGGAAGCAGTAGCCCAGAAAATTATGACATTGTTCCATTTGATGAATCACTAGTAGCCTGTTAAATCCTTTTTTGATTTAAGAGAGATCCTGTGACCATTATGCGTAAACATGGAGCAGTAATCTGTCAGGCAGGAGGAACTCACCGGCTTAGGAGGCAGTGCCCATTCCTTGAGAAAAGGAGAGTCAGGGCCACACGCTTCCGAGGGCACCCCACACACCCAGTCCCGTTCTCAGCTCTCCAGGGTGGTGGTCAGGCCCAGCCTCAGCCTTGGTGAAGGCTGGCAGCCACGGTTCTGATGTAGTAAGGGGCCAGCGGGGCTGGTCAGCTCTGAAGGAGGATGGCTACCTTGGGCCTGGCATGCTGGGGCCCAGGGTGGAGCAGGGAGGGGGCATGTGGGGCTTTCCTAGGTGGTAAATGAAGGGCCTGAAGATGAGGGAGGACTGAGTTCAGGAGGACTTGGGGAAATCCTGGCTTCTTTCAGGTTGAGGGGCTCTGGGCCTGAGCCCCAATATGCTTCCCGAGGCCTGTAGGAGTATGATTTCCCCTCACAAGATAGGTGACACCAGGTGGGTCCTAACCTCACGCTGACCATGGCCTCCCAAGGGGTCGAGGCTTATCTGGGTGGCTAAGAGCCAGGGTTTGCAGGCACAGATCAGGGTCCAGACAGGAATGGAAGCAAGAGCCCCACTGAGGAAGTTTTCTTCTCTGGGAAGAGAGTTTCCTGATTAGCTCGCCCTTTCTCCAGGCTCCACCAAGACTGCATTCTAGTTTTCCACTCCCAGTCGGCACTCTGCGTCCCAACTCAGAAGCCAGAGCAGTTCTGAGAAACACGTCCAAGCTGCTGCTGAGCCGGTGCTGATGGGTGGTCATGTCATCTGTTGTCTGAGGCTGCTCTCCCACGACCCCACCCTCTGGTGGGCCCTCATGGAGGAGATGGAGTTATGGCTTTCCATATCCCAGTCTGGGATGAAAAACCCCTTTTGGGCCTAGAGGGAAGGTCCATCCCCTCTTGGTACCTCTGCACTGCATTCAGCAGTCCCTGGGGGCTGGTGACAGATGAGCCACACCCTGAGTGTCTTCTCTCCACACTGCCTACACTCCAGACCCTTGGCCTGGGCAGAACCTGAGGTTCTCCCACTGGGTCCCTGTGGAGACAAGGCTCAGGCATCCTGGGAATGGCCACTTCTGGGGCAGAATGTGGGTCTCACCAGGCACGTGAGGAATGAGGCACATCTGGAAAAGCATTTGCTGAGGCCGTGGCTGCCAGCAACATTGCTGCATGAGTGGCCTGCAGACTCTCCCGGGCTCAGGAGCTGGAGTAGAGGGCACTCTCTTACTCAGGCTGGCTGTGCCACTGTCCTCGGAAGAAAAGTGAGCCAGCAGGGGGTGGAGGGACAGCACTTGGCAAGGCTGGACCCATAGGAGAGGGGCGAAGTTGGACACAGAGCAGATGTTGGGCTGCTGGGCCTTCTAGGGTGGCTCTGGTTGTGATCGTGCTTCCCTGGTTTCCATGTTTTACCTGGCACTCCCTGTCTCGGCAGGGAGGTTGGAGCTGTCTCTTCCTCCTGTTCACCTGGCCTCTCCTGGGCCAGCGGAGTTTAGCTGGTACCCCTATGTGTGAGGCTCCTTCTCACAGGTGGACCTGAGCTCTGGACTAGGTGGTCCTGCCTGGCAAACCTGACTTGACCTCTCTTTGGCAAGTCACATCTACCTACAAGCCTTCCAGTGTGGTGGGAGGTGAGGTCTGCTCTGTGTTTCTGATCCTCGTTCTATTCCGATGATGCCTCCTGATGCTGGCGGTGCCTTCGCCCATAGAAATGGAGGTATCATGGTGACATGAGGACAGAGGCCATTCTGGTGAGGGAGAGGGACACCTAGGACATAGGAATGACAGGGTCCCTCTGGAACCCTACTCCTATCCTGATTGGTGGACGTATAATTTGCCCAGCCTGTTATTTCTGAGTCCCCCACTTCCTACCTGCTCCAGAGTGACATGTGTGTGAACTCCACATGGAGACCCTGAGCGCCATAACAGAATGGAGGCTCCGAAAGCACACGGAGCTGGTCTGCTTGACTCCTGGCCATCTTCCCAGGGCCCAGAACAGTGTTTGGCAGGTTACCGGGCTAAGCAGACATCTGTCAGATACATTAGTCCTTTTCTGGGAATTGTCACCCACAGGCACAGTAGAAGCAGGGATCTCAGCTGTGTGGCTCTGGCCCTGGCCTTGACCGGGTCAGACACGTGGGATACACACAGGTCCTGGAGGCACATGCTCCTGACTGGTCCGCTGCGGGGCCATGCCAGCTTGACTGGGCCAGCTCTTTCCTGCTATCTGTAGGTCCTCTGGGCTGGATCCCCGTGCCCTTGGCCTCATGTCCGAGCCCTGGACCAAGTGGAGGACAGGGAGCACAGTGGGCTCTCGGGAGCTGGGGAGCTGAGGGGAGAGTAATATGTGCACACCCCTCAGCGGACACAGTGTGAAGAAGACAACCGGTACCTGTGGCCTCAAGAGTCTGCTGCTATGCCCAGGAGCTGCCTGGAAGGGGCACAGGACTCCCTCAGAAACCTAGGCAAGAAAGCACTCCAGTTCTCAGAGAAAGAGAGAGGTGAGAGGCCTTGCCAGGGCTGTGTCATGGCAGCAGGCCAGGGCTCGGGCCTGAGCGAGCCTTGGGGGACGTGCGTGCGGAGCCGGGGCTGCCCACAGCAAGGACATGGGGAAGTCCGGGAAGTGGTCCACTGTGCTGGCTCCCTCCCTCAGAGGGTTAATAGTGCACTGATTACCTCCGGCTGCCAGGGCAGTCTGAGTGCACAGGGTCTACCAGCCTCCGTGCCAACAGCCTCAGGCTACTCCCTGCTCCCTATACAGCCAGTGGTGCCTGTGGGGAGCAAAGCTTCCCAGCCGGCTGCTCCCAGCCAATGCACACCATACCACACTGCTCCACCATTCAGGCAGCAGCGGGGCAGAGGGCGGCCCTTGGGGGTGGAGTCGTTCTCCCAGTCTGTACCCTGGACAGGAGGAGGGACACAACTCACGTGTTTGTCTCTGTCCTGCCCCCAGCACACCTACAAGGCAGGGAAGTCGCTCTGTTCTCCGAACCTTACTTTCCCATCCACAAATGGGATAAATCATGCTCCGGATTCAAACTGTTGTGGGATGGAGAGAGGAAGGAGGAGATGGCCCTTCCTGATGGCACAGAGGGGCCCTGTGCCGGGCTGAGCTCATCTTTCAATAAGCATAGGTCACAGGCAAGTGGGCTGGGCTGGGCTTTCCGACAGTGCTTTGGCCGAGTCCAGGCTTGGGCTCAGTTTGTTAACTGCAGCTGGGCCCCGGGGCTGGGTGTGCACAGGCCATAGGCTGGACTGCAGGGGTCCGCAGCACTGCCTCACCCCTGCCCCCTGCTGGGCAGCCTGGCCCTTGTCCCTGCTCTTTCCTCTCATCCTCACTGCTTCTTGGCTCTTCTCGCCGTCTGTGTCTCAGCACCCTTCTCGGTCCTGCAGGAGGAATCCCTTCCTGTCCTTTCCACTCCATTCTAATCCAGGTCCCCGCAGCTGTCTCTCATGCTGTTCCCTGTCCCTGGCTCGCAAGTTCTATATATCTTTCTCCTGATTAAGTCAGGGCTCAGGCTATACCCTGGGGAGACCGTGTCTTCCCGTCTGTCGTTAGTGGCTTGGTTGGCCATTCCTTCTGTCATTTCAGTGGCATACCAGCTCAAGTGCTCGTGAGAGGGAAGTTCTAAACTGTCCTTAGCCCCTCAAGCTGTCCTCAGATCACTGGTTCAAACTGTTCCTAAGTTCAAGGGCTCCTGGGTGGAAGCTTCCCAACATGCTCGGAAAGCAGCCCCCAACAAAGCTCTTAATACTTTCTGAGGCCTTTTTGCCTCTACTACTAACCCATGCCTGGCTGGTGGGGGGTGGCATGTAGCCACTGGGCCCAGAACAGGCATGGCTGGTTTGCTTCTCCTGGATCCCAGAAACTACCAAAGTTCAGGACTCATGTTGCACCACGGTGGGATGAAGATTTGGGGGCAGGCGGGATTGTGGTGCCTGCCTCCAAGGAGGACAACGTCCACCCACAAAAGCCAGTCCCCACCTTCTCCCTTGGAGGGCCCGGCTCTGCTCTCAGGACACCCTCCGAGCTTTGTGCACTGAGCAGGACACCTGGATTTCTTTGGCCCCCTGAGTGGGGCCAGCTTGGAAGAATTTCCCAAAGCCTATTAGAGTAACGGCTGCCTCTTGCCTGCCTCCTGGGCTGGGCAGGGCTGAGGGCTGAGGGCGGAGGGAGAAAGGGAGGGAGGGTGGAGGGAGGGGGAGAGGAGGAAGGAAAAAAGTTGGCAGGCGGACAGCAGAGCCGAGTCTGCATCCATCGCTGAGAGGAGGCCTGTGTGGTGTGGGGCGGGCCAGGAGCAAGGAGAGGCCTTCCTCCCTTTGTGCTCCCCCCCGCCCCCCAGCCTTATAAATAGGCCCAGCCCAGTCAGTGGCTCAGCCCTCGGAGGGACTCGAGCACCAGGCAGTGACCGTCTCAAGCCAAGCCCCCTGCTAACATGGCCAGCGAGTTCAAGAAGAAGATCTTCTGGAGGGCCGTGGTGGCCGAGTTCCTGGCCATGACCCTCTTTGTCTTCATCAGTATTGGCTCTGCTCTGGGTTTCAATTATCCACTGAAGGCAAACCATACAGCAGTGCAGGACAACGTGAAGGTGTCACTGGCCTTTGGGCTGAGCATCGCCACGCTGGCCCAAAGCGTGGGCCATATCAGCGGTGCCCACCTCAACCCAGCCGTCACACTGGGGCTGCTGCTCAGCTGCCAGATCAGCATCCTCCGGGCGGTCATGTACATCATTGCCCAGTGTGTGGGGGCCATTGTCGCCACCGCCATCCTCTCAGGCATCACCTCCAACCTGTCCTATAACACTCTTGGCCGCAACGAGGTGAGTGGGGAACCCCAGGCTTGTGGGGGGGGCTCTGGCATGGTTCAGAGGGGGCACAAGCCCCAGATTTTGCCCATTGTGGGGATGGAACACCAAGGAAGCAAGAGGACGAAGGTTTGCAGGGAGTTATGCAGAGTCGTACTTCGAGCTCAGCCTGGCTGCAGCTCCAGCCCAGTTTCTGCCAGGCTCTGTGGGAATCAGAGCCAGAGAAAGTGATCGTGCCAATGTCCCATGCAGTGTGTTGTGGGGAAGGAGCTCTGTAGGCACTAACTTCAGGCCAGCCGTTCCTCGTGCCCAGACTGTCGTTTCTTGGCCCTGCTCAGTCCCACCTGGGCAGCCAGCTCCCTTCTCTGCAGCCCTGCATCCTGGGCAGTCTCTACCTGCTGTCCTTGGCCATGCTGCACCAGATGTGGGTGCAGTGAGAGCAGAAGTCCCTCGGGAGATCCCTGGGTTTGTGGGCAGCTGTCCATATTCACACACATCCCAAATCCACTCCCCTGGGGAGCAGTGAATGTGTCCCTCTATTCCTCTCCCACTGGGCATCAAATGAGGGCCAGGGAGTGAAGACATCTTTCGTGGGTGACTGAGACAGGTAGGAGGCAAAGGCTGAGCCCACGGTGCCTGGCCAGAGAGGGGTGTGGCATACGTGTTTGTGTGTGTGCAGGTGTGGACGAGTGTGTGCTTGCTGGCGTGGGTCTCTGAGCCCGTGTGAGTTGTATGCACATTTGTGCTCCCCTGTGAGGGTGTGTGTGGGTGAGTGTGTAACTGCATTGTCTACTGCTCTTGGCTTGAATAGAAAGCAGATGTTGGTGACTGGGTGGCAGCTGCTGAAAATAATTGCTCTTAGGCTGTTCAGCACAGCTAAGTGGCCACTTGTAGTGGCTGCCTGCTGTCACTGACCCTAGCTTTTCCAGCTCCCCTCCCCTGCCAAGTGCAAACACTGAATGCCCTTGGGATGTACCAGGGGGCAAATGGCCCGAGTGGCCAAATCAGGGGAGTGAGAGTCCCTACTAGAGAAGCAGGAAGTAGGCCAAGAGCAGAGAGGAGGAATAGATCTGACAAAGGGGGCTGGCGGGCCCTGCAGGTCCGGCAGGGGTGGGGACACCGGGAGACTGGGGAAGGTTTCTCAGTGAGGGCAGTGGGTGATCGCAGTCTTGCTTTCCAGCAAGAGTTCAGACCTGCTGACGGCAGCCTCCAGCAGCCGGGAGGCTAGGTCAAGTCTGGTGCAGAGGGCAGCTGACATGGCCCTGCCACAGGGAATTAGCACTTCTTCTGTCACCGTGACACCTTCCCAGTTCTCTTTTGAGCCAGTGTCTGCTCAGCCCAAGATTGAAGATTAGCTCTGTGGCTGGAGTTTAGACTTTAGCCAGGAAAGATGTGGCTGTGATAGACAAGCAGACAGAGCTTGGTCTGGCCATGGCCCCCAGGTCTCCGTCTCTGAAGTCTCAGTCAACAAGCAGTTGACCTCAGGGATTCCTGTGGGTGGGGCTTGGCCCCGTAGGATGGAGGTAGGGAAGGCTCCCTTGGGGGGGGATCGAAACTCCCAGACTTCTGGCTCCTTTTTCCCTCCGGATTCAAGGGACAGGCAGGGCTTATGCACCTGCTGGCAATGGCTTTGCACTTGCTGGTGTGGGCATCCAGCACAGAAGTGAGAGGGCAGAGCCCTCCACACCGCCTGGCTGTGGCCCTGCCCTGCTCTGGCTCTCCACCCCTTTTCTAGCTTCCATTTTCCAGAGGCTGCTCAGGGCTCTGGCCCTGCCCCATCCAGACCAGAGACATTTGGGGTTCAGGAACATGGATGTGGGGTTAGACACAGAGGTGGCCCCCAATGGCCTAAGGCCTCCCCACAGACAATGGCCCTGGGACCTGGAGGCGCCTGGGAGTGGCTTTGGTGACTCCAGAGGGGCAGAGCACAGTCCACACAGCAGGTGACACAGTGTTTCCTCCATGTGCTGGGGAGGCTCCCTCAGCCCCTTCGTTCTTTGGCCCATCCTGGCCAAAATCTGGGTGGGGCAAATTGTCGTCGTGGAGATTTCCAAAGAAAATAAGGGAAAAGTGGCAGGAAGTGGTTGGTGAGTCAGGGGGTGTCCCTTGGGGACATAGTAGGGACAACTTTCTCCGCACTGAGTCAGGACCCAGAATATACCATTGGGAGACCACAGGCCTTTGTCTGCCCCACAGGGTCCCAGTTAGTTCTAAGAGCCAACTCTGACTTTAACCAAGAGTCAGGACTGCACGGTGGCCACCCTGGCTGCCCCTGGCTGGCTTGGACAGGGACACCCTGTGTGACTTCATAGAACTAACCCGGCTGACACAGCCCAGGTTCCCATCTGTGAGCAGGACAAGGAGGGTGTGGCTGGCTCAGGAAGTAGAAGATGCTGGCGCCCCAGGAGTGCCAGCATTCTCAGGCTGTTTTCATTCTTTCCCTTCCTGGCCGATCCCCACAGTTCCCCAAGAGGCTGCTGGGTGCTCAGTGCAGGGCTGGGCCAGCTGGGCTCCTGCTCTGGGAAGCGCACAGGCCAGAGACAAGATAAGCCCTGTGTACAGCTGGCTGTGATAGGAGGCAGGAGGCAGGTGTGATAAGACCGTCGGGCTTCAGGCTGGCCTGCAAACTTTGGAACAGGGTGGGAAGGCCAGGTGGGCTCTGAGGAAAAGATGCTGCCTGCACTCAAAGGAGGGGACCCATGGAGAAGGAAGGGGCTTCTGAGCAGAGCACTTAGCATTCAGGCAAGAAGGCAGGAGAAGCGGAGGCTCAGGGCCACTGGACGGCTCAGATGGGGGGGTCCTGGTGAGAGGCTGGCGCCTGGTCAGCCCAGGGTCTGCACCTGGAGGGTGCGGCATGCCCGGTGTCAATGAGCTCAGCCGTCCTGGGGCCCAGAGAGGGCGAATGTACTCACAGTGGGCAGCCATAGGCAGGACACATAGTTACTGTGCCTGGGGAAGGTAAGGAAGAGGCCATTTTCACTCATTCAAGGGCCTGAGTGCTTGGAAAATTCTCCCACATGCTGCACCAGCATCCTGGTCTTGGTCCTACATGCTCCCCATTCCGCAGCTTCCAGGGCTTCAGTTTTCCAAGCTACAGGGACAGAGACCCCTCCATGTCACCAGTTCTCCCAGGACCGAGGCCCCTGCTGCTTCCTTCAGGGCTTACGGGAGGACTGAGGGAAGGGAAGCCACAGTTTCCGATGACCCTGCTCAGGCCAACCTGCCTGGGAGAGGGCGGGGGGCTGGGTGGTGGTGCCTTAGCCTGGACATATAATTACTGTTTCCAGCCAGAAGAGATGAAGGGGGAGGGCAGGAGCTTTGCGGTGGAGACTTACCTCACCACGGAAAGTTCTGAGCTGCCACCCCCGGTGGAGCCCTCTGAGCAGCCCAGCCAGTGCCAGTATTGCCCACCCGGATGCTTGGCCTCTGCCCAGGAGCCTACATCTGCAAGGGCAGGGTTTTGAGAGGACGTGTGGCCCATGGGGTGACTCCAGAGCCTGCCAGCTGCATGAGGCGACCCACTGCATGCAGCCACCCTGGCTGGAACCCCAGCAAGTGTTACTAGCCCATCAGCCCTTCCTCAGGTCACCCATCCCCCAGCTGGATGGTGAACTTTTTCTGCGGGCAAAGGAGCTTTCATTTCTAGTTGGTAGAGGCTTCCTGCAGGTGCTGGTGCACATGCTTTGGAAGGACCAAGTAGATCTGAGGTCTTCTGTGGGGCAGGGCTTGGAACAAGAAAGTATAGTCCTTGCCAGGTGTGCTGAGGGTCCCTCAGTGCCTCTCCCTGGGGACCAGATGGACTCTTGCCCACAGTGGGGTAAGTGAGGAGCTGTCTTCTTTCATCCAAAGAACTCCCCTTAGTCAGACCAGCACAGCCTAACGCTGAAGCCCATAACTATAGGGAGCCTGGGCAGGTTGGAAAAGGACCTCACCAACATTAGCAGGATACTTTCAGGGACAGATTCTGCTTGAGGCAAACAATTATTTATATTTGGGAAACAACGGCCTCTAAGTGAATGAATTCCCTGTCCCTAGGGTCATGTGAAGTGAAACTCCCTGGCTGGAGGCCTGTCAGGGGCACCCAGCTTGGTAGGGGTTCAGTGAGGTGGCTGGAGGTCCTGTGACATAGGGTTTGTGCTGGGCTGAGGGCAGCAGGTCAGATAGATGCGGAGGGATTTTGTGGTTGGGCTTCTAGATCTGGCCTGATTAGTCTCTGTCCGATGTCAGGCAAGGACGCTGGAGACCATTAGGAGCTGAAATCTGGGCCACAGCCCCACTTACTCATGGGGGACAGACTCAGAGTGGTTGTGGAGACTGGTCAAGGTGCACATGAGTTAAGGCAGTGCGGGACCATGCCCTCAGCCTGCCTCCATCCCATGATTTTTTTTGCTCCAAAGAGCACATGTTCATTCTGCACAAACATGTATGCACATGTCCATATGTGTGGTACACATGGTGGCACAGTTGTGTGACGTTCTCAAGGGTCCCTTGGGCTTTGGAATCCTAGGGTGGGGACTTCTCAATGGAGCCTTTTCTTTTCCTTGTCCTAAAGTAAGGAAAAGGAAGCAGGGAGAGAGGAAGTCATGGCTGTGTGTATTGTCCCTTGTTGAGAAGCGAAAATGGCTTCTGGAAGCAAATAAAGAAACTTTTGAGACTTGCTTTCTCAGTCAAGAGAGCCCCTTTCCTTCCTTGCTCCCCTCCACTCTAGCCAACAGTGGCACCATGTTGGTCTGTGAATACTCAGAAAGTCACCAAATATGTCACCACAAACATGCAGCTCAACTGTCCTGTCCAGGACCTTGTGACACAAAAAGACCCCAGCTGTGCCGAGCACGGGGAGGGTCCAGTTGCTTGGCCACCACCTGATCAATTTGTCTAAATGTCTCATGTGGGTTTAAGAAGAGTGTCTGTTCTTTACTATTCTTTAATTTTGGAGTGCAGCATTTGTGCCGTTTTACGGAAATCAACCATGTTAATATTTTGGTTCAATACTTCTCATGTTTATTAGCATTTTTTTGACTGCTTCATTTTATTGGTTTCTAAAGGAGGGTTGTTAAAAATGTTTCAATCTGGGGATAGATTGACCCAATTCTTGTAATTCTATAAATTTTTACATCATTTGTTTTTGTCTATGTTGTTTGGTACACACAAGTTGAGGACTTTTATAGACTTTTTTCCTTTAATTATTGTGTAATATACCTTTTAATATGTAACAAAAGAGAGTCACTTGGGGCTCATCTCTGGACAAGCACATATTATCACTCACATATGAGAAGCAGATGTACAAAGCCACATGCAAAGCCCAATGCCACCATATGTGTGCCATGTGCACACAAGAGCACACAGAGTAGTGATATGGTGGGGCCTGCAAGGTTCCCCCACTGCCCAGGACTGAGTTCTGGAAGCACTGGGGTGGGCAGAGCAGACATTGCTGCTCCTTGAGAACAGATGCCCAGAGCCTTCCCCGCGCCAGGCTCTGAAACCCACTGCTCCCTGGAGGTGGTATTCAAGCATGCCCAAACCAGGTTGGGGGTCCTAGACCTCAGAAGATACTCTGTCAGCCTGCTTTCAGATGGCATGGAGGGTTTGGATCCCTCTGGCTGGAGAAGTCAGTTCTGGAGCCTGGGACATCCTGGCAGCTACAGAACCACCTTTTGCCAACTCCCCAGTCCAAGTGGGAATAGCCAGAGCCTTGCTAGGCAGCGGGCTGGCCCATCCCCACAGATGTGAGGTGGCACACACCCCAGGGCAGGAATCCAGGCTTTGCTGCCCCCTCTGCACTTCAGCCTCCTGTCAGCCTCACTGAGTCTTGGCACAGAGGGGCCTGTGGGGCCCAGAGACTGGCCAAAATGATCTGTTGTCTCCTGGCTGGACTTTTGTGTGCAGAGTGCTGCTGCACTGGAGCCAGGCAGCCTGGGGTGACAGTGGGAGCTGAGCCTTCCCCAGGGCTGAACAGGGAGTTGTGGGGCACCCAGGCTGGAGGGAGGTAAAGCACCCACGTGAGAGGCAGTGATGTCTTCCCTCTAGCAGGCATAGGGTTGGCTCAGTGGTGGGGGGCGGGTGGCACACTCTGCTCTCCTTTGCACCAGAGGAGGGCCCTTAGGACTGAACTCCCCACCCTGTTTAAGAACCAGAGAGGATGAGCTGTGTCTGTGAGAAGGGCACAGTGGGGGAAGAGGGTAGCCTGGGTTCCAGGAGTCAGCCACAAAGGGGTGTTTTCAGGATTCCCGACAGCTGGCGATTAGACTGACCCTAGCGAGCACTGAGCAGCAGAGGAATCGAGCTTCACTGGGCCTCCCAGAGTGGATGCAGATGGGATGCCTGGCTCCATGGCTCCCCCTCTGTCCAGCCATCCTGGCTTCTGGAGGGCCCTTTGCCAGCAGTTCCAGGGACCCTTGCTCCCTCCTGCATCCCTGTGTAGGCCGGGTCCTTCTTATCTGCCTGCCCTCGTAGCCTACAGAAATAACAAGAAGGAATAAGAAACATAGTCTCTCCTTCTAGATGCCCTGAGAGACAGCTCTGGTTGCTTTTGACTTTCTTAGGATGCCCTAGAGAATGACCAGGGACCATTAAACCCATTTTGCAGATGGAGAAATCGAGGACTAGAAAGAATCAGGCTGTGCTTTTGGTCCCAGCAAGGAGAAGAGTCATAATCTGAACACAGAGCAGACACTGCCTGACTCTGAGGCAGAAAGAGAACTAGACATTGTCCAGAGGTCTGACTAGGGACCAGAGGGGACTTGGTGCTGGGGTCAGCCAGAAAAGGCCTGGAGCTGGGACTGCAAGGCAGGAGAGGGGATGTGAGTCATTCCCTGTAAAGCAGCGACGCAGACAAAAGCTGGAAGAGAATTGTTCTTGTGAGATGGTCTTGGGCAGGGGAAACCTCTGCAGGCCTGGAGGTGTGCCCTCACCTAGGATCTTGCAGAATGTCCTGTAGCCTTAGAGACACCCAAGCACCCTCAGGAAGGGAATAGGAAGAAAGATAAAGCTCTGGCTTATTGGTTGGGAGAAGGCAACCCAAGTGGCACATCCAGGTATCCAGCAAGTGAACTCTGTGAGTTGGTCCAGTTGCCCTGTGTGGGTATTTTGCCTTCATCCCAGGGAGTGGGGTGCAGGGTCCCTTGGGAGAGTCCTGGAGCAGCTGCTGGGGAGAGAGCTCCAGTGACCCCATGGCAGCTCTAATTCCCTTCTTTTTCCGTGAGTCATATTTCTAAAAGTGGCCTAGGAGCTGTTGCAGCCAGACTGTCATGGCTGGACCTGATGGCCCAGAAAGAAGGGGAGGGCCTGACCCTGGGGCAGAGGAGAGACAGAAGGAAAGGCATCGAGACCATGGCCAAAGGACATGGGAGAGAGACGCTGGACCTGGGGCAGAGAGTCTGACGGGAAGAAGAGACGGGGTGCAGACAAGGAGACTGGCACAAAGGAGAGACCACAGGTGTAGAAGGGGACTAACAGAAAATGGTGCCGCCTGCTCTGGGATGTAGAGGTGCAGCAGGGAATGGTGTGGAACATTCTGACTTTGGGGCATGAAGCAATGTCCCCAGCTGGGCCCTCTCACACACTTGCTTCTTGCTGTTCTCCTGTAAGTGTCCTGACCATCTCCTCCGTGCCTGGGCCCTGCCCCTCGCCAAGGGCCTGGGGAACCCCAGAGTAACGAGGGAACTGAGTCAGTGGGCAGATGCTGGGACTGTGCTCACATGGTGGGATGGGGCTGATGGCTGGTTCCTATTTTGTGCCCGTGCAGAGCCAGCGCCTTAGGCACAGTAAAAGCACGGCGGTGTGACCCTCGGTGCAGGACCTGGGACTCTTGGAAGCTTGGGGCTCATTCTCCATCCTCCGTGCTCACCAGGCCTCTTTGTTCCTCTTCCTGCAGCTGGCTGCCGGTGTGAACTCAGGCCAGGGCCTCGGCATTGAGATCATCGGCACCCTGCAGCTGGTGCTGTGCGTGCTGGCCACCACTGACCGGAGGCGCCGTGACCTCGGTGGCTCTGCCCCCTTAGCCATTGGCCTCTCTGTGGCCCTGGGGCACCTGCTGGCGGTGAGTGGAAGACCTTCCCACATGGGTGGGCTGGGAGGGCAGTGCAGGTTGAGAAGTCCTGCCCAGGCAGGCCAACTCAGGGGTTCTGCCCAGGAGAGGGGACATGGGAAGCTCTGGACACCTTCCAGGTCAGTGCTCCTCTCTCCTGGGTCTGATCCCCCTCGCTGTCCCTTCCATCTTGGTCCTTCCATTTTCTTGTCCCTTTCTCTCTTGTCACCTTCTCTTCATTTCCTTTTTCCTTTTGCTCCCAGATTGACTACACTGGCTGTGGTATTAACCCTGCCCGGTCCTTTGGTTCTGCCGTGATCACCAACAACTTCATCAACCACTGGGTAAGTGGGAGCTTCGCTGCAAGGTCACATGGCGAGTTCAGTACCACACTACCGCGTGGCCTTCCTCCTTACGGGGGCTTCTGGAGGGAACAGAGCCCTGAGACTAGGGGTTGGGGGAGCCACACTGAGCAGAGCCAGAGCCAGCCGCTGCCCTCCCACTTCGGACCTCTGAGGGCTGATGCCAGCCCAGCAGCATGGCAGAAGTCCCGCCTCTGCCACCTTCTGACTCACCCACTCTGCTCACCCACTCTGTTGGTCTCTTGGTTCGTCGAGCTATGAGGCCCCACATGGTGGTAGCGGGGAGGAGGGTCTGAACTAAGCACAGAGGTGGCGCTTGCTGGGATCCAGCTCTAATTCTCACTGATGTGTATGTTCCAGGCCAGCCCTGCCCTGGGTCTAGGGTCCTGCTAGGACCAGGGCAGAGGTGGGTGGGTGGGCAGCGGGTTACTTCAGGGCTGGAACTGGCATGGCTGAACCGGCTCACACAGAGGCCAGGAGAGGCCCCTGCACATACCCTGCTGGCCCATCTGGGGGAGAACCAAACCGGGGGGCTGGGGCTCGGGCCTCCCTGTCTCTTTCCAGGCATAGGTGGGGAGAACCCGTGGGGTGGGTGAGGTACTTTAGGGTGCACCTCAGCCCCAGCCGGGCAGCCTCTGATCACACCTGCTCTCCTAGATCTTCTGGGTGGGGCCCTTCATCGGAGGAGCACTGGCAGTGCTGATCTACGACTTCATCCTGGCCCCTCGCAGCAGTGACCTCACAGATCGCATGAAGGTGTGGACCAGCGGCCAGGTGGAGGAGTACGACCTGGACTCAGACGACATCAACTCCAGGGTGGAGATGAAGCCCAAGTAGAGGAGTCTGCCCTGAGCACTCATGGGGGCAGGGACGGGCGGAGGGAGGGAGGGCTGAATTCATATTGTAGACACTCTGCCGACCTGGCCGGCACCATTCCCCAAGGTTTGCCGGGCCTGCGTGGCCAGGCCTCACTGGAGGTGTTTCTCTCACTTTCTTTTTTTCTCTGTTTCCTGGGCTTCAAAGCTTCCTAGGAACCAAGATTCACCAATTCACCCCGCCCTTGCTGTCCCTAAAGAAGTGAAAGAGAGGCATCATCTGCTCTGTCTCCTCAGAGTGTGTCGGGAGGTGTGCCAGGAAGTCCCCTCACCCCAGCTTATGTGCCACAGGGGCCTGAGGTCCTGCTGTATCATTTAGTGCCTTTGGGCGATGCCCTCTCTCCCAACAGGCACTGGACCCAGGAGAGCGTGGAGGGGAAGAGTGTGGGTTGAGGGGCACAGGTAGCAGACAAGAGTTGCCCCTCAGTTTGGCTTGCTCCTAGGGTACCCCCCACCGACTTGCTGCACGACTTGAAACTGTCCCTGTCTCAGGGCTTCAGTGGCCTCCACCTGTAAAGCAGTAGAAAGGCGCAGAGCAGTGCAAAGTCCATAGCTCCGCCCACTTCCCTGGCTCTTCCCAAGGGCACAGCTGTGTTCACATCTGTGTGCCCATGCACGCTTTGCAGACAAGCTTCGGAGTGGAGATGGACAGATAGTCCAGGAGATAGAAGGTGCCTGTTCCCTGCAGGGCAGGGTCTTCCCTACACAGGATGAAGGGTTGTAGAGTGAAGGCCATGTGAAGGCGAAGGAAGGCCCTGCAAGTTCGGTTGGTCTTTCCATCTATGGCAGCATGAACTCAGCATTATTCCAACACAGACACTGTCATGTGGCTGTGTTTACTAAAGACCACTTGGATTATCTGAGGCCTCAAACCCGAGGTGGGAAATTCTGATGTGAATCAGTCTATAGTGACAGCTGCCCTTCACAGGGCTTCTGGGCATGGTGCTTCCCTGAGCAGGTCATGTTTGGAGCTATCTGGGGCAGCTGGGTGAGCTGCACAGGCTTGTGGGGTAACTCCAGGTCATCACCTTTCATCCTTGACCTGCGAGGAGGCTCCTGCTGCACCCACAGGCAGTTCAGAGCAGAGTCTCCTGGGGCTGATGTCTTCCACTCCACTCTGCAAATCTGAAAGTCTTTCGGATTTGGGCTGGCCAGAGCAGCACCACTACTGTGCAGTAGGCACGAGGCCGGCATAAGCGATAGAGACACAGACACTATCACGCAGGTGCTTAGAAGCAGCAGGCTGAATGGGAGCCCTCATTGTCACCGGCACATCATACCCTCATGCTCTCTGCTCTATTCTCTAGCAGGAACTTGCAGCCTACTTAGCAGATAAGGAAACTGGGGCCTAAGGTCCCACGGCTAGATGATGACTTGGCCATTGTAGCAGCCGAAGCCATGTGTGGCTCCTCCCTGGACCATGAGGTAGATTCTTCTCATTGTCAGTTTCCCAGTTTGTGCTGGGTGATGGCCAGGGCCAATAGGGGGAAAATGGTGATGGAGTGGGAGGGGCAGAGCCGGCCCTGCCAGGTTCTGGCTGTGTGTCCCGGGACCCTGCATCTGTCTGCTCAGCATTCATGTTTCTTTGGAATTGGAATTTTATTATATGCTAAGAAAATAAAGGAAAATGACTTACAATGTCCTTCAGATTTCTGTAGTTTTTCTTCTTCTGGTGCTGCATCCCCATAAGGCTTCTCTGGATCCGAGGGGAGACTAGTTTCACTGCTGAGACCTAGTATGGGACGGGGACACAGCCTCCTACTGTGCCCAAGACCCTCTGTCCCTGGGGATTTATCCAGCCATCCAGCATAGCCTGGGGTGCAGCCCCAAGAGGGAGGCTTCCGGGGCCTGTGGGGTGAATGTAGAGGTCTTGGAGTAGCTGAGGTGGGCAGAGGTCCTAATCATTTTAAGCAGTGTGGATTTTGGAAAGTACAAGAAACGGGGAAAGCAGGCTGAAGTCTGACAGTCATGTTCATCCCACCCCCTTTCTCAGAGAAAGTCCCTAGGATCCAGATGCCTGGGAGGCTGCTTCCCACCTCTCAGCTCACTCTTTGCCTCTCACGTTACCTGAATTGGGTACTGTAGTTCACAAGCTCTGCCCCAGAGAACACAGGCCTGTGGGGGGTGGACTTCAGTGTTCTGTCAGCTGATACTCGGACCTGGCTTTCTGATGCAGCACCCCCCCCCCCGCCCTGCTTAGGGCTACTTTCCCCAAACAGGGGCAGCCTGAAAGAAAGGGTGTGACAGGACTCAGGTCAGAGGCAAGCTTGTGTCTTCTACTGAGGCCTGGTGCCTGGAGGCTCTGAGAACCATCAACCCATAGCAGTCTCTCCAGGCCACACAGGCAGGTGTTGCCATGAAGGAGATGAGCAGGGACTGGGTGTGTTGGAAGGTCCTGGCATGCCAGCACTGCTCCTGAGAGACTCGTATGCCCTTCTTTCACTGGAGACCCAGGCTGATGTGACATAGGAAAGGTTGGGGGAGGTAGAGGAACATAGTCACCCTGTGGGAGGTGTCTCAATGTAGTGAGAACAGCTTTTCTTATTCTAGTTTGTCCTGGGGCTCCGGGCTGCTTCAGCCCATGCAAACTTCTGCAGCTTCAGGATGGGCTGGTAGAATGGTGGAGGGACCATAGGGCTGCAAGAGTGGTGCCGAAACCAGCACACTGGCCTGCCTGTGGGAAATAACCAGCCTCTCACACCCTTTTAGTCTCTTCTGCTTACACTGTCCCATTCTCCCAAGTGAGGAGCCTTCTGTGCCCTACCATGGGCCCCGGCCAGCTCCACCCCATCCTACTCCATTCTGTAACAGCCCTTCTTGTGCTATTGCTTCCAGATTTTAGGACTCCTGGATTCCTGAGCCCAGAGATAGGGCCTGAGAAGAGGTTGAGAATTGGAGTTTCTGGAGCACCTACTAGACATGAGGAGCTTCCCCATGACAGCACATACATTCTTTCTTATCTTTACAACTAGTTTGGAAAGTAGAGAAGTCTCCATCTATGGAAGATGCAGAGGACCCTTCAGGATGAACTGATTTGCCAAGATGAACCAAGATTTTAACCTTTTCTGCTTGGCTTTTAGACGGATTTGCTTCACTCTGGGCCAGCACCACAGCCAGCATGCCCTGCGCTGTGGAGGGTGGGGAGAAAGGACAGCCTGGATACCTGTGACATCAGGAGAAGCCCCTTTCATGCAGACCTGCCGGAAGTGGTATTAGCTCTAGTTACACTGGGATCACCGGGCTGAGGCTGCTCCCCTGGCACGAGCCCTGCCTCTGAGTGTCCCAAACAGCGAGTGAACTTGCTTCCTCACCAGAGAACAGGAGAGAGCGAGTGGGCGGTGCTGCACTGTGATGGCTAATGCTGCACGGAGTCGGGCCTTGGCTACTCTGAGTGCACTGGCTCCTCCTCAGCCTGTGGGCTCAGTGCCCCAGTACCCATCTCTCTGGGCTCATTCCAGCTCCCCTCTGTGCCTATGCTGTCTGGTTCAGCTCAGAGGAGAGGTCTGGGGGCTCCTTGAGGAACTAGAGTCCTTGTCTGTTTTGTTCATCAGAATTTAATTGAGAGCAAATTTCCTGAAAGCTTCCAGGCCTCAACCTTTGTCCCCAGGCTGTTGAGCATTCAGCTGACTGCCCATGTGAGGTGCCATGGCCCGTTGTGCCCCTTTGGCCAGGTCCCTGCTGAGACCAACCACAGGTCATTTCCTCTAGCAAGCTCCTGCCTGGCCAAATCCCTGAGGTGGACCCACAGGGATGGCTCAGAAGGGTAGAAGCAGGATGTAATCTAGCAGCCACTGAAGCCTAGAATGTTTGCTTTTCCATTAAACTCACGAAGCAAGAAGCTGTGGTTTGACAATTACCCCATGTATTCTAAGTCCCCCTGGAGCAAACCAGATTTTCTAAACCTTTTCCAAGTAGCATCAGTCCAAGCCCTGTGATGAGTGTTTCTGTCAGCTGGAGGTTAGGTCTCCTGAGACACCTATGCATGACCTCAAGCATGGCATTGGTCCATCCTGGGTTCCAATCATTTAGGAGTCTGAGTTCTTCACAGTCTGTATTTTCCCTTTCAATATTTTTTTCTCTTTCATAATTATGGGGACTCCTTTTTCCAGGTGCCAGAGTGGGGCTGATAAATGGCTCTCTGAAGGTGTCTGCCTGAGGGCCAGCTGAGTGGCTAAGTGGGGAGGACTTCAGTGGAGTCAGTGGCTGTGAGTCTGGCCCAGCGTCGGCACTGCTGCCCAGGCTTACATGGATCCCTTGAGGGCCCAGATGGAAAGGTGTGCATGGCTCATAAAGACCCTAAGGACCCTGGAATCTTTGGGGGACTTGGAAAATTCTGGGAGAGTTGTCTTTCCTTTGGGGTCCCAGGCTGGTCCTCAGTGTCTCTGTTCCGATCAGGAGCTGGGTTGGAAAAGCACTGAAGGAACCTGTGCCAGGTCCCTGCCTGTGGCGTGGCTGGGTCTGTGCTGGTCCACTGGGATTTTCCACCACTCCTGTAGGGCATACCTTCACCGGTCAGAAGCCTCTCAAGGAGGGGACAGTGATTAATGTTTTATGGGCAAGCTGCTGGGCATGATGCCTTGTTTTCTTTAGGTTTAGAATACAATGAGGACAATGAGTGGAATTTGCTGCGGAGCGTGGGACCTGGGCGAGGCTGTTCTTGGGGATTGATGACCCAAGGTGATGGTATTTACTGTCCTTGGTGTCAAAAAGGGAGGAAGTTGCCAGGCAGGCAAGGCAGGGGAAGCATGTGGCAAAGGGTCCACAAGCTCCTCCAGGATAAAGGGTTCTTCTCACCCTAGTAGAGACACCTTCTCTGCATGTAGGAGTCCAATATATTGACCAGACAGGGAGTGAGAGCACAACCAATCTTCAGCTCTGGGGCAGCTACAGCTTCATCCGTTCTGGAAATATTTAAATAGTTCTAGGTAGAAGAGAGCATTCAATGCATATGAAAGAACTGTCTGCACAGCCAGCACCAACTGCAGAGAGAGAGAGAGAGAGAGAGTGTGTGTGTGTGTGTGTGTGTGTGTGTGTGTGTGTGTGTGTTCATGGATGGGGTGACTTATCATTGCATACTCTGTTTGGATTCATTTTTTCATCTGTAGACACCTGTGATTGGTGGGACGGCCTGGTGCAGTACTCAGGTCTGGATTCTGTGAATGTGGGCTGTCTGTTTCTAAAATTCTAAAGTGGGCCATGTCTCCCTGAACTTTGCTCCCCTTTGAGCTTCATTTATAGTTTTCATGATGCAGCTCGAACAGATAGCAATAACATATGCCTTCAGGGAACTCAAAATGTGGAAACAAATTAAATCTATAACGTCATGAGATTCATTTAAATTATGTAAGTTTAAAGCTGCTGGTGGGAAGTAATGCTCACAGCACAGCATGAAGGCATCAAGTATTTTGAATATCACCTCAATGTGCATGGGCACGTGTGCATCTGTGTGTGCATGGCTGCATGTTGTGTGCACACTCTCACTGGAGAGTGCTATCGAGTCTGTCTGCTGGCCGCCCACACTCACTTTTAGCTGACTATGGGACCACTGTAGGTCTCCCATTTCTGCTATGACTGTCTGACCACATGCTGGTCCTTCGCTTCAACTCTCAGGAAAGCTTCCTCTAGTCCAGCCAGAACGGGAACCCTGCGGGTCCCTTCCATGGAGCCAGTCACAGGGTGGGCCAGCCTCATAGGTGGTGGCAGAGATGTCAATAAGGCCTGCTATGAGGAACAAGTCCTCTGCTGGAAGCCACCTCCCACTGCCCAGCCAAGCCAACAGCAGCCATATCACTTCCCACTTCAGCTAAAAGCCAGCTGTAAACTCAGCCCTCCTTCCTCGGATCTATTACATGTAATATCATTGTTCCTTGTCGGACAGATTTGTTTCAATGGGAAACACGATAAATTCTAAATTGCTAAGAATGCTGTGACCTTGTGCTTTTGTTTGTCCCTGGCGCTGAGTGGGCAGCCTCCTGCAGCCAGGCCCTGGAGGTGGCCCCACGTTAAGGAAGGTGCAGTGTGGACAGAGCTGGTTTTGTGCAGTACTGAGGCAGGAGAAAGGTCACAGGAGATGTGGCCTGTGGTCCCAACAGTCCACCCGGCACACACCAGAGTCCTGAGATTGGCATTCGGATGCCCTTTCCAGTGCCTGTAGCCCACTCATGAGGACGAGCCTGTACCCCAGAGTGAGGGACATACAGGACTTCCCTGGACTCCTGACACCAGCCCCATTTTGCCTCCTGCCTTACTTTGTGCACTTCTCTCTGTGCCTCTCTGGAGACCTGCGGATGTGGCCCTGCTCCCCATGTCGAGGGTGGATTCCTGCCCCCTGAGGTGAGATGACTCTGCTCAACTGTTCGTGAAGTTCCCGGGAGTCATCCGTGCACCTGGGCTGGGGCTCGTGAGCCGACAGCACCTTCCATCCGAGACAAACTCCAAGGATTCCACAGCTTCCAGTGACCTGCGGAGCTGGGAGGGGTGGCACATCTGCCTCCAGGAATGTGGGGCCAGAGACCCAGAAATGTGCAGGAATGCCTCATGGGCTTCAACTTCCCTTCCAGGAGATTTTAAGGGCCCCAGCCCCTCTCTCTCTTCCTTGTCCCTGTATGTGAAGCTAGCCATTTCCTTTGAGGAGCTGTTTGGGAGAGGAAAATCCTAGAGAGTTAGATTTGAAAAGAGCTTAGCAACTATGGTGACTGGACCCATAGGCACTACTGTACCCCTGACTAAGGCCCAAGCAAGTGCACTAAGGCAGGTCGCCTTCCCTCTGAGGTACCTACCAAATGACAACCCCACTGCTGGAGCTGTGGATAGCTTCACATAGATACGAGTGCTCTGGGAAACTGCATTGCTCTCATGTGGATCATTTGGGTTTGCACAACAGAGGCTGTGGCATGTGCTGCAGGGAAAACTCACTTGATTTAAGCTAGTGTCCAAACTTGTCTGTCCACAGAAAACTCTTTCCAAAATAATGTAAATTATCGTTTCAGAGCTCTTGCTGTATACAAACCCTGTATTGTAAATTCTGGCCTGTGTGCTATCTTGGAGGCCTCTCGGCTTTCAGATTTTCTTGCTTAATCCCCAAGGTGACTTCCTTCATCAAAATCTCTCCTGGGAGCAGGTGTGAAGGAGGGGAAGTTTCAGGGTTCAGATTGAGGTGCCGAGGAGGTGGGAGGAAGGGAGGCAGATAAAAAGCATGTGTGTGTGTGTGTGTGTGCGCGCGTGCGTGCGTGTGTGTGTGTATGTGTGTATACATGCGTGTGAAACAGAGCAAGAGCAAGTGAGGGGGGGAGAAAGGGGAGAGAGAGAGAAAGGGGAGAGAGAGCAAAAGGACAACAGGGCTGGGCAGAGCATGGTCGGGCTGGGGTACACTCCTACCAGGAGTGCCTTCCCCTCCTAGTTCATCACTGATTAACCCCTGCCATGCTAGGCCTGGCCTGCCAGCTGGGGAGCAGGTTGGAGGTCAGCAGCACGGCAGTAGGCGCCTGGCGCTCTCCAAGAAGGCTCCAGGGACAGAACCTCCATGAATCATTGACTGTCCTCCCTGGCCCTAGTGTCCATGCCAAGCCCCTGGAGCTGGGGGCAAAGGTGGCAAAGGGAGAAGGTGAACCCCAACCTGACCTTTCTAAGGGAGGTTGACCTCGGACCTGAATCTCAGCTCTTTGCCACCTGGGTCAGCTCAGCCAGCGAAAGGGCCCTGAGGTCCCATCAAGACCCTCTGGCTTAACTAGTGCTTCCTGGGCTCTGGGCTTACTCGACTCTGCTGTCTCGACACACAGAGGGAGGGGTTTTTCCCTGGGAGATCCAGGCAGCGGAGACAACACAGTGACCCCCTGGCCAAGGGTAAGTTGAGCACTCGCTGCTTGCCCATCTCATAGAGGTGTAGACTGACTCTTAACCAAGCAACCTGTGGCATCCACCACTGTCCTCCCCATCTTGCCTGGGCCTTGGCCTCCCCAGAGACCAGGGCAGCCCTCTCTGCCTTGATCCCCTGTCACACAACCCAGGAGGAAGCCCGCGGGGAGGGTACTGCCGGCTGTCAGTGGCAAAGCCTTCTCCACTCTGTCTAAGGGAGTGAGATGAGTCCAGGCCAAGACAGGAGGAGTCTGTGGCCACCCCCACAGATCGGCTGCTACTCCACACCTGAGGGCTTACTCAGATGGAAAGAGCATCCGGGGCACCTCAGCTTCCTGCTACCAGAGAGCCCCTTCCAGGAGTAGCACTTCTGGGCCCATTCTCAACTCCTGGGCCCATTTCTGACTCCTGCCCACAGGCCTGCAAGCCCCAACCCCACTGGACACTAATGCTTTGTGGGGGATCTCAGGGTAGGTCCTGGGCTTAGCGAGTTGAGGAGGAGCTGAGACTCATCGAAGGCAGGCTGCGGGGCAGGGCTGCAGGTGCCTGGAGGGAGGACATTCTAACTGGTAAGAGCGGGAGGGGACAGTGAGGTGAACAAAGCCCCACACCCCACCACCTATTACAAAGCAGGGAATCAGGGTAGAGAGAAGAGGTCTGCCGTTGGCGCCATGCAGGGTGGTCGCAGAGCAGGACCAGAGCTCTTCCTGCTGCACAGAGTGAGCTCTGGCCCCACAGCTGCCTTTTGCTGCAGCCAATTCTGGTCTCTCCCTTCCTGTCTCAGCACAGTAATGCTTCCTGGACCCCAAGTCCTGGAGACTCTAGTCCCAGGGGTGGGGGGCTTTGCTAGAGAGAGGAGAGGGTATCTGAGTTTAGGGGGAGGCCAAGGTCTTCTCTTGTGGCAGAGAAGAGGGCAGCCAGGGCTGAAGCAGCAGCTGGGGGCAGGACGGTGGGGAGGTGCTGTGAGCTTCAGACGAGTATTGAGGGAAAGACACAATGTTCACATTTTATAAACGAACAATCTATAAACCAGAGAGATTAGGCAACTAGCCAAAAGTTGCCATGCTAAAAAGGCAAAGCCAAAGTACACAGTGAGAGCTGCTCTGGCTTGGGACTGAGTTCTTTCTGTTTTTCTGTGCTGCTTGGGCAGAAAGGCAGCGCACTGAGCAGAGGGAGCTTCGCACTCCCTGACCGGGCCAGTCACAGAAATCACTTCCTCTCTCTGGGCCTATATTTCCTCAGTTCACTTTGAGGCTCTTGACCAAGCCCTCTAGAATTGTTCCTGGGGGCAACCACAGCGATTAAAAGTTGTACGTGAGAAATGCAATAATATTTTTGATTCTGTTCTGTGTATCAGAGGCTTCCCTATCCATGGGGAGCCCCCGAAGGTTCCGAGCAGGGGAGGGACACAACAGAGCATCCTTGAACTCTGCGTGCCCTGGGCCCCTCCCAGTTCCCCAGGGCCTCTGGTCCTCGGGTTATCAGGGGAAGCAGCTGAAGCTTTGTGCAAACAGCCAGGGCAAGCAAGGACACAGGGACACTGGGACATATGGTTTATAAATAAGGGGGCCAGCTGGGATGAGGATGGATCAGGTGGGAAGGTTAAGACTGAGCTGCACGGAGAGGCTGGAGGAGGCTTCAGGGTATCTGTCCACCTTGTGCCTTGTACACAAGGCCCGTACCCCTGAGGGGAAGCCCCGTCTCCTAGCAGCATGGCTGCCAGTGCCTTGTGCCTGAATCAGTCTCAATAGCTCAGAAGGAAGCAGGAAACATCAGAGAGCGGGTCCAGGCCACAGGTCTCTCAGACGGGTGCAGGGCGTCTCCTCCGCGCAGTCTTCCCGGGTGGGTGACTTTTGCACCCCGCCAAGGGCTCCAGCCAGCCTGGTTTGCAGAAGGAATCATGGGACCAAGGGTGCCAGGCACTCGGGGAACAGAGGGGTAGAGAACCTCCCACAGTGCCCAGGACTCTGTGCCCTCTGCACCCTGAGTTGGAATACAACAAACTACTCCACACCAGAAAACTCCCTTTGCGTTTTTCAGTCAAGATTTCTCTAGGACTTCGGACAGATGCTGACTGGGGGCTGGGTGGTGAGTCTGGAGTGTGAGCCCTGGCAGAAGCAGCCTCCTGAACCACCTGTTTCTCCTTCGGCACAATAAGGCTGTTTCTCCATGCTGGGCAGAGGTAAGGCACTATGGGGCCTGGACATCTCATGGTCCCTCTGGGCTGGGGCCTGGCCGGAAAGAGCTGCTCCAGGAAAAGGGGCAAAGTCTGCTGGATAAGTTAAAAGTTTATAAAGCAATGAGTTATCCATGTACAAATCAAAGCACCTTCTTCAGTTGGTGGAAAACAAAGTGATACATTGTTCTCGTGTTGTCTGGCAGGAGGCCTGTGACCCAGCTCCCGCACCCCATGCCCATACCTGCCTCACCCTCCGCCACCTGACAGGTGCTCCTGGGGAGCCCAGGCCTCCCACTGGGAGGAGGGAAAGGGATGGAGGAAGGAGCAGGGTGGGGTGGAGCTGGGAGCAGGGCAGCTGAGGTGCTGTGAGCCAAGTGGGAGACATGAGACTCTCCCTCAGCTCCACCTTTCTGATCAGCAGAAAATTCACTTTGAAATTATGAGATTGAGTGAAAAATCTTCACGATGGAGATTGTCTTCCATTCAGAGCCCACAGGATCTAAGCCTTATTATTAGTGATACCCTAAGGATCCTCATGCCTGGGCCTTATCCTGTCCATCCCCGGCCAAAGACTGGCCCCAATCAGTGTGTGTTTGTGCGGCTCTAACAGGACAGCTAAGACCGGGTAGCTGAGGGGAGGGCAGGGGAGTGGGGAAAAATAAGATTCAAGATATATCATGCACAGGTATAAACTCTCAATGACAAACGTGATCGTAATGTTTTCCTAAAGTATACCAGTAAGCTCAATAAAGAAAAAAAAATAAGAACAAAGAGGTGTCTTTACCAGATCTAGTGGCTGAGGAAGAGCAAGCGTGAGGGCCACGTCACAGTGGAGGGGCAGAGGAGTGATGGTGAGAGCAGAGAGAGGCACAGGGCTGGGCACTCCGGAGACACCTAACCATGCCGTCCAACCAGGACAGCATTGTCGTTCTCAGGTTCCAGCTGACTAGGAGAGGTCCCACTTCCCTACACTGGGGGATTAGGGGGTTGAATTTGAAGGACTCATTCAAACTATAGTAGCCCCAGATTTGGCCCTTACTTCACCCCAAGTCTGACTCTCAATTGCAGTCCCACAGCCACCCCAAGCAAACCCCAGACTGAGCTCTGACCTGGACAGAAATTGAGCTCTAAGAGCAGCCTCGTGATGAGGTGGGTCCTGGCATGGCCAATGGCAACAGAGCCAGGATCCAGTGAGACCGAGGATTGGGGCTTCTGTCTGTGAGATCCGTCCGGAGGTGTGGGTCCTGCTCCATCTGCTAGACCATCCCCTATGGAAATGAGAGGATCATGTAAGGCAAGAGCCTACAACTCAGCCAGAGACCAGGAAGGCTATGCTGTTGCCCTGTGTGCCCTCTGTCTTGGCCCATAGCATGTCCAGAGACAGCTGGTCTCCAGCTTGGCCCTCGTCTCCAGCCTGCACACCCAGGGGTGGTTTGACACCGGAGCTGCCAACATTAAGAGGCAGCAGGTGTCACTACCAGGGACATCATACACAGGAGGCCTGGAAGGCTCGGCTGGGCTCTGTGCTGCTGGACACACAGCTGTCTGAACTTGTCCATCTTCCCGCTATCACAGAGCCCACGTGCAGATGGGATGGGCAGACACTCTTGGCTCTCTCTCCAACCTCACCCAGTAACACCAGGTATTGCCACAGTTTAAATTTAATTTTAATTGTACAAGTTGTGAACAAATAAATGCTCCTTAAGCACGAGAAGGCAAAATGAAAGAGTGCTCCTCCATTTGGCCATTACCCACAATTCCATCACTTCCTGTCCTTTTTTTTTCCTGTTATGATTTTGATATGGGGACTTCTAGAT
Source organism: Petromus typicus (assembly GCA_004026965.1). Lineage (NCBI taxonomy): Eukaryota > Metazoa > Chordata > Mammalia > Rodentia > Petromuridae > Petromus > Petromus typicus. Next base: position 25,401 of record PVIR01000924.1, on the reverse strand, counting down.
ACTGGGTTTTTTGTTTGTTTTTGTACTATCAAGAATGAACTCAGGACCTTGTGCTTGCCAGGCATGCATGGTGCTACTGAGCTATATCCCTTGTCTTCCCCTTTTTTTGAGGATCAAATTTTAGATATTGAGAAATTCTTTTGTAGAAGACTGTAATCCCATCCCAGCACTCTGGGAGGTTGAGGTAGGAAGATTATTAAGAGTTGGGGCAAGTTAACAAATTAACGATGTTCTATCTCAAAGTTTAAAAATATTAAAAATATGAGGTATAGCTCACTGTCAACTCAGTACACACACACACACACACACACACACACACACACACTTACACTATTTCCATATTCCCAAACCTCTTTTTCCTAATTTTTCAGATGGGGTCTCACTTAAGTCACTAGGTTGTCCAGACTGGACTTCACCTTGAGAGCCTCCTGCATCAGCTTCCCAGAGTGCTGGAATAACAGACATGTGACACCATGACACAAATATAAGCTTTTAAAAAAATTAAAAATCCATGACTTTCTTTTTCTATTAAAAATCTAAATATTTTAATCCGTTTTTCTGATACTTTACATATAATAAGTGCACTATTATATGTACAGTTTGATGAATTTTAACCAATGTGTCCCATAGCCGAACCAGGATCAGGATCACTATGCAAAACATGTCTGATTTTCTTAACCCTTTTTAGGGAATTCATCATCCTCTCCCCTGGGCCATGGCTACTTATCTCCTTCTTTCTGTTGTTACTGTTTTACTTTTTCTGGGATTTCATACAGAAGGAGTCACACTGCATGTGACTTCTTTCACTTGGCACAATGCTTGTGGAAGAGGTGTGCTCCTCTTTATTAATAAGTAATATCTGGTGGCACATTCAGCGTGCTTTGCTCAGCCAGTCATGAGTGATGGATATCTGAAATGTTGCCACATCTAGAATGAACATGAACCAAACAGTGCACATGTTTGTGAGAATGTGTTTGTTTCTCTTGGGGAAATGTACACTTAGAAGGTCACAGGGGTTTTTAAAGTATATGTTTGACTTTATATTTAACCATTAAACTGTTTTCTAGAAAGTCGTCACCATTTTCCAGCTAGATTTTTAGATACTTCACACATCCTGGCCAAGACTTATATTGCTGGTTTTAAAAAAAACTTTTAGCCTTTCTTATGGAAATGAAGTGGTATCTCATGACAAAATTTGTATTTTTTTAATGGTGAATGATGCTGAATATCTTTAAATATGTTGCCATTCATAATTTTTTCATTGTGTTTGTCCAAAACGTGTTTGATCCGTTAAAACAGATTGTTTCCTCATCATTAAACTGTCGGAGTACTTTGGTAGCCTGGGTATGACTCCTACATGAGACACATATTTTAGAAGTGTATTCTCTTATTTAGTATCTTACCTTTTCATTTTAACTACATCTCTTTTTAATTGTGTGTCTGTGTGCATGCATGAGTGTGTGTGTGTGTGTGTGTGTGTGTGTGTGTGTTTCACTGAGGGTAGAACCGGGGCCTTCACACTGAGCTACATCCTCAGAACTTTTTGTTTTTCACTTTAAGACTAGATTTTGCTAATTCATTAAATTGCCCAAGTTGGACTTGAACTTGCGATCCAGAATGTCTTTTTATTATTTCTTCAAAGAATGAGGAGGTTTCCAGCTAATAGACATTTGCCCTTGAGGTCACATTGTCCCAGGACCCTTGAGGCCTCAATTTGTGGCTGGAGGCAAAACTGAGTTAGGTTTCCACATACCATAGCCCGCTCTAAGGCAAGGTGACATTGGGCTTTAGACAGCTAAATCCTACTTTATTATGAAATGATTTTTCCTCAGAATTTGTGTAGAATGGCTCTCAACAGAGAATTTTAGACTTAGAGAGCAACTGCAAAGGCAGTATTGAGAAGAGTTCCTTTACTAGTAATTATGTATACCATAGAACCATGATCAGAATCGAGAAATTAACATTTCTTCATATGAGACTGCAGTTGAATTACAGACTTCTTTCAGACTTCACTAATGTCTCTTTTCTGTCCTAAGATCCAGATCACATCCCCCTGGTCTCTCCTAATCTGTGGCAATCCCTTACCAGAATCCTTTAAGTGTTTTATATGATGCTGTCTCACCACTAGCTTGAGTTTATATTTTTTTGAGGAAAACACCACATTCCTCAGCTTGCTACATCAAACAGTATTGACGCATAATACTGGTGATGGTAACCTAGATTGCTTGGTGTGTGACGTGTTTCTCCCTCAAAAAGTTACTATTTTCCCCCCTTTTCATTTAAAGTGTAAGACCCTGTTTTTCTTAAATGTTTATATTAATTGGTTGAATTTCTAACAGCAGTTGTTATTGTGCTAATGGACAGTGGTTGTCTATGTCCCTCATTCCATGGACCTTCATTAATTAGATTCCTTCTGCTAGGAAGAATTGTCCCTCTTTTTTTCCTATTGTCTCTTTCACCTACTGGGTATTTACTTTAGTCTCTAAAATGTGATGACCTCCATCTATCTAGTTGTTGGACTTGCCAGCGTTGTTTAATGTATAGTTTGCAACTTGTGATACTAATCTGCATTTCTCTAATGATTTATGAAATTGAGATTTTTACGGAGGTTATTTGTAATTTGTATATCTTTTTTTTGGTGAGCTGTTTAGTTCTGTTGTTCATTTTAAATTGCATTTTCTTAATATTGAATTTTGTGTGTTTTTTATATGTTCTTGATATAAGTAAGATTAAGTATTTGATTTTTAAATATTTTTCAAATATAGACAGGTCTATGGCTTGTCTTTTTATCCTCTTCATAGAGCAAAAGGTTTTAATTTTGTCAAGTTGTACTCAGTTTTTCTCAGATTTGGATTTTAGCATGGTCTAAGAAGTCTTTCTCCAACTCAAAGTGTACAGACTTCCCCTCACACTTTCTTCCAGAGTTTGTTGTTGTATGTTTACATTTAGGTTCCTGATCCATTCTGAGTTAAACTTGTTAAAGTTGTAAGGCAGATGTAAAGGTTGACTTTTTTCTTTTGCATTTGAAATTCAATTATTTATTGAATTTTATTTAGCATATTTATTGAAAGCATATTTATTGAAAGATTATCCTTCCTCCATTTAACAGCCATCTTTCCTGATGTGAACTCCACCATGGTTTTTATGCATTCTTGGATTCTAGTCACTCATTTCATTGAAGATTTTCTTTTCTTTTTTTGAGACAAGGTCTCACTTTGTAGTTCAGGCTGGCCCTGAGTTCAGCCTCAAACTAGCATCACAGCAATCCTCCTGCTTCTGCCTCCCGAGTGCTGGGATTACAGGCATGAGCCACCATGCCTGGTACTGTGGTACATGACACTGGTTGTTGCTGGACATGAGTCTCCACACCCAGTATGGTATGTGGTTACTGGGTATCAAACCCGGGTCCTTGTGCTTGCAAGACAGGTGCCGGAACCACTGAGCTAAATCCCAGGCCCCAGAGATTTTCTTTTGTTGTTGTCTTTGTGTTTTAGCCATGTATTTTTGAGACATTGGTCTATAATTTTTTCCTTTTAAAATGTCTTTTTTGTTTGTTTTAGAGCAATGATGACTTCATGGCCAGAATCAGGAAGCACTTCTTCTTCCATTTACTTAAAGAGATTGTAAAACAAAAGTGATATCCTCTCTCCTTTAAATGGTTGGGAGAATTTAGCAATGAAACCATCTGCTAATGTAGTGTGCTGTACTTATTTGAAAGGGGTTTTTTTTTGCTAGTCTTAATTACATGTATGATTCTTCAAGTTACAGATTTTTCTATTAATAAATTTTATTAATGTCTGTCAAATAATTAGTTCATTTCATATAAGTTGTTGAATTTATGAGCGTCAGTTATTCATAATATTCCTCTATGTGCATTCAGTGTTTTTAGGCTTAGAGTGACATCTTCTTTCATGCCTGATTCGTCACTTGGGCTCTCTCCTTTTCCCTAAAGAACCTTGCTAGATATGTATCAATTTTGTTGCTACATAATTATGAATTAATAATTAATTCAATTAAAAAGCCAGCTTTTGATTTTGTTCACTTTCTTTATTGTTTCTCTTTCCTATTTCTTTGATTTCTGCTTTTTAAAAGTTTCCTCTTTTTTTGGAGACAATGTCTCACTTCTGTAGTTCAGGCTGGCCTTGAGCTTAGCCTTGAGCTCAGCAGTCCTCCTGCCTGTGCCTCCCGAGTGCTGGGACTTACAGGCTTGAGCCATCACGCTTGGCACTGTGGTATGTGGTTCTGATTGTTGGTGGGCGTGTCTCCCCTGGGGATCAAACGCAGGCCCTCACACTTATAAGGCAGGCGCCAGAACCACTGAGCTAAATCCCCAGCCCTAAAAGTTTTCTTTCAACTACTTTTTTTCTGGTTTCTTTTGGTGGAAATTCATATCCTCCTTCTTATTTAAAATATCATTTAATTCTACAATTTTCCTTCTAATCATTATGTTAGCTGCACCCCTCGGCTGTTGCTATGTTGTATTTTCTTATCAATCAGTTCAAAATATCTACTGATTTCCCAAGAAATATTTAGAAGTAAACAGTACAACTTCCAGATATTTGGGTAATGTTTTGTTAATAATTTTTGGCTTAATACTGTTATAGTCAGAGAACATACTTTATGACTTCTATTCTTATATTTAGTCATGTAAATTTATCAAGACTTTCTGAGATAGTGTCTTGCTATGTTGCAAGGCTGGCTTCAAATTTATGATCCTCCCATCTGAGCCTCTTAAGCAGCTTGGGTTACAGGCATGTACCACTGTACCTGACTCAAGGATTGCTTTATAGTCTAGAAAGTGGTTTATATTGGTGAGTGTTCCATGTGCATTTGAAGACAAGATGTATTCTGCTGTTGTGTAGTGAAACACTTCGTGTAACTTTCCTCAAATTCATAGTGTTTTTCAAGTTATCTATAGCCTTACTTATTTTAAAATGAACTTGTAATTCTAAAATAGCTTTAGATTTATAGAAAAATTGCAGAGACCGTACAAGTTCCAGTATAGTACTAGTTCTATAGTTCTAGTTTCCTTATTTTTAACATTTTATGCTAGTATGGTAGCATTTGTTGTAATTAATGAAAAAGCACTGATACATTTTCCTTAACTAAGGCCTATATTTTATTCAGATTTACTTAGATTTTCTATAATATCTCTTTTCTGTTCTAGGATACTATCCAGGGATATACCTTACATTTAAGTATTATGCATTCTTAGCTTCTTCTGGCTTGTGACCATTTCTCTGATTTTCCTTGTTTTTGGTGATCACTTTGAGGAATATTGATTTGGTATTTTGTACAATGCCACTGAGTGGAATTGTGGGCTGTATGTTGCTCCCTTTCCCAGATTCATGTGTTGAAATCTGAACCTGAGTCTGATATTTGGCTGTGGGACCAGTGGGAGAAGAACAGATCACGACAGTAGAGCTGTCTGTCATCAGCAGAGTTAATGAGCTTATCGATCAGGAATCCAAAGAGCTGTTCCTCTCCATGCTATGAGGACACATTGAAGGGGCAGCTGTCTCTGAATCCAGTGGTGGCCTTCTCCAGACACGGGATCTGCAGGCATCTTGATCTTGACAATTTCAGAACTGTAAGAAAGAATTGTTTGCTGTTGCGGCCCCCCAGTTCGTGGTATTTTTGTCATAGCACTGAGCAGCCTAAGGCAAGTGGGATGGATTCGTCTGAGCCCTTTCTCATGTTTAGACTCAGTTTATGAGCTTTGAGGAAAAAGACCACAGAGATCGAGCATCATTCTTATCACACTGTATCAAGAGGATGTGCTATCGATGTAACGGGTCATCGTTGGTGTTAGCCTTGGTCACCTGGTGAATGGAGCGCTCCTCCGGTTTTTCTACTGGAAAGTTACTCCCTGCCCTCCTGGCAATTCTGTCCTGTTTGGAAGGAAGTTGGCAAGGGCAGCTCACGCTTAAGTTATTTTTCTTTTGACTTGAAAATGTTTCTTTAACATCTTCTGTGATGCACTTTTGCTGACAACATAATTTCTGATTTTCTTTTTGGGAGTCTTAACTTTTTACTCATATTTGAAAGAGATGTTTTTTCTAATACAGAGTTATAAATCAAAAATTGCTGTCTTTCACTATTTTCAAGATATTTCTTCACTTTCTTCTGACTTGTGTATTTTCTGATGAGACTCTGTTGTCATTTTTATCTGTTTTGTGTCCTTTCCATTTTCTTTGAGAAAAGATTTTCTGTCTATCACTCATGGGATTTCTTTCTAGTACTGGTTTTCAGTAACTCAATTCTTTCATGTCTTGGAGGTTTTGTGTTTGTGCCTTTATTCTGTTTGCTGTTTACTGAGCTTCCTGGATCTGTAGACATATTTTTCATTAATTAGGAAAAATTTCAGGCACTTTTTTCTTTTAATATTTTCTATACCCTCTTCTCTCTGTGTATAACTCTAATTAGATAAATGTATAGCATTTGTTACTATATCCCAGTTAACTTACACACTTTTTTTTTAAAGACAGGGTTTCACTTTGTGGTTCAGGCTGGCCCTGAACTCACTCTGTAGCCCAGGCTGCCCTCGAACTCACAGCAATCCTCCTGCCTCTGTCTCCTGAGTACTGGGATTACAGATATGGGCCACCATACCTGGCACTGTGGTGTGTGGTTACTGGGTATTGAACTATGGACCTTGTGCTTAGGAACTTGTGCCTGCCAGACAGCTCACAGAACTAAAGCTAAATCACTGTCTCACTGAGCTAAATCCCCAGCCCTCCTTCTCTTCTCTTTTCTTTTTTTTTCTTTTTTGAGACAGGGTCTCGCTTTGTGGTTCAGGCTGGCCCTGAGCTCAGCCTCCAACTCACATCACAGCAATCCTCCTGCCTCTGCCTCCCAAGTGCTGGGATTACAGGCGTGAGCCACCACGCCCGGCACTGTGTATGTTGTACTGGTTGCTGCTGGGCGTGAGTCTCTACCCCCAGTATGGTATGTGGTTACCAGGGATCGAACCCAGGTCCTTGCGCTTGCGAGACAGGCGCTGAAACCACTGAGCTAAATCCCTGGCCCTCCTCCTCTTTTCTTAAAGTAGATCCCTTACCCATTTTTCCCACTCTTCTCCTCCATGACTCCTTCTGGAATTTTTTTTTTAATGTTGTGATATGTTCAAGGCAGGCATGGCATCAGCTAAATCCCCTGCCCTCGCTATGCTCAAGTTCGTTGTTCTTTCTGGTATGTAGACTTGCTGTTGTCACAATAGTGGGTTTTTTTTTTTTTTTTCAGTGTTTGTTTCCTTGATATTGAACCCAGGAAACACAAAACTGCTTTTTCAGTTCTTCCTCCTGCTCCTACCCTTCTTCTCCTTCTTCCTCTTTTTCCTCTTCCTTTTTGTCTTCTTCTTCCTCTTCTTTTTCTTCCTTCTTCTCCTCATTATTCTTTTGTTTTGAACTTCAGATTTTCTGCCTTTGCTTCTTGGCCAGCTGGGATTACAGGCATGCATCCCAGCACACCTGACTGACGTTGGGATTTTTGATAGCTTCCTTCTCTAATCATCATGACCATGTTTATGCACACGAAGAATGTTTGTAATAACTGCTTTTACATTTTCATTGGCTAGATCACCATCTTTGTTATGCCTGAGTATGTTTCCATAGGCTGATTTATTTCTTTGGCGATGAGTTACACCTTCTTATTTCTTTGTACTCTTGATCATTTTTTAAAACATTGGTTATTATGAATCTACATTTTAATTTTTAGATTTTGTTTATTTAAATGGTGTCAGATTATTTTCTAGTGGAGTTATGCTATTGATCATTTTCAGGGTTTGCCCGTAGGTATGCCAAAGTGAATCCGCAGCTGGCTTACCCTTCCCTAGGGCTAACTCCATCAAACTGCTAAGATTCCGCCATGACACGTGACATACCCCTTGGGTGGTCAGAGTCCGAACTCCCCTCAGCCCCACAAGCTTTTAGAGTTTCTGCCTGTGCCATTCCAGTGGTTTTAGCAGGTTGGTTTCTTCTCACTCAGGTGTTCAGACAGACTGCAGGCTGGGGTGCTGGGAGACCGTGTTCAAGGCTGTGGAGCTGGCTCTGTGGCGCCTGCTCTCTGCTCCTCTGTTTCCCGAACTCGCCTGGCTCGGCCCCTCAGGTCTCGTCGTCATCTCCTAGCTTGTGTTGGGTTCCTGCTGCGAGGAAGCTCCAGGCGGGAAACTGGTGCATAGAATTCCAATTGTTCATTAATACTTAAAAGTTCGATATTTTGTATGTCTTTCTTGGCTTTCTTGTTGCTAAGGTAGAAAAATAAATCAGTCTCTATTACCCATATTGGCTGGAAGAAGAAATTCTTCAAAGTGTATTTGTGCAGTATTTCCACGCTCGCACAGACTTAGCTCCCACTTCGATACTTGTATTCTCAGTGCTGGGAACGAAACCCAGAGCCTCAAACACACCGGGCAAGCGCTCTGCCTCTGAGCTACACCCCAGCCTCCACGGCTCATCACCTGTAAGCTGAGGATGCTTCATTGTATAGAGAGCTCACATTTTGTTTAGTTGTTCCCATTATTGTTGGATGATTATATTGTTTCCTGGTTTACATTATTGTGTTATAAACAGTACTGCTCTTAGGAGGTCACTATCTAGAAATAGAAGATTTATTTAATATGTTTATTTATAGATTCAATAGGTCCTGCCAAATTATTCTTCAAAGTAAGTCAGTAATATTTACTCCCTTCTGCACTGTATGAAAGTTCCCATTTCCTCATATTATCTTCATAATATTGTATTTATATGGTAAGTAAAAAGGGTAGAGTTTTATTATTTTCACTCCTATGAGTATTAATAATGTTAAGAATCTCATTTGTTTATTGGTCCATTTATTTTACTTCTTTTCTAAATTGTCAGTTGATGTATATCCTTTGCTCACTTTTCTGTTAAATTGCTTTTCTCTTTCTAATTGATTTATAGATATTTAAAAAATTTTCTACACAATTTATTTTTTTCTTGGTATTGATTTCTAACTTTTTTCAGTTTGTAGCTTGCTTTTTGATTTCATCTATAGTGTCCTCTCTTGAGAATACATTTTTACATGTTGGTGTGGTCATATTTACTGATATTTCCTAATAGTTTTAATTTGATCATATACAAATCCTCTTTTATTCTGCCCTACCTACAAAATAGTAATATCCTTTCAAAAAAACAGAAATATATTCCGTGACCTTAGAATAAAAACCTCTGTGTTTTGTAAATGTGAGCTGAAGATCCAACCTTACATTTTTCCTACAAAAATCAGTTGTTCCAACCTCGTTTGCTGATTGTCCATTCTTGTCAAATGCTACCATTAATGATTATCCACTGGGAATTGAGCACTTTAATGTGCATTTTTCCTTATCTACTTATCCCATCATCCCTACAAGGAAAGTACTACTATTATCCCATTTTTTAGATGGAAAATAGAGTCTCAGAGGGATTAAAACACTTGCCCAAATTATGACAGCTAGCAAGTGGTAGAGGCAGCATTTAAACTCTGTATACTGAGCTGGAGAAGGGGGCCCATGCCCTGGATTATTCAGAGGGATGGGTATCAGGGGACTTTTGGAGAACAGGACCAACTAGTTAGATCAGTGTTCCTCAACCTTGGTCCTGCTGACCTCTGGGACAGCACGGTTGTGTGTGTGGCTGTGGGAGCATCTTGTGCATCTCAGGATTTCTAACGGCATCCCTGGTCTCTGCAGCAGTGGCACCTCACCCCTCACTCCCAATCCCTGGTTGTGACAGTAAACAGTGTCTCCAGACATTGTCAACCGTCCAATGGGGGAGGGGATTGCTCCTTGTCAAGAATTACTAATTTAGATAATATTCACTTTTATGAATTACCAATATCAATTATTAACCATCATCGATGCTAGTGATATTGATGCTCTAAGTAGTTACTAATCATACTATTCCTGTGTAGCCAAGGTTCTAGGTCTCGTGTTAAGGCATACCTTCTCAGCACTCTACTGAGTCCTCACTTGAGGAGAGAACAGCTCTTCTCTTCTGAGGAAACCTGCTGAGCTCTGTGTAGAGCACCACTCATGCTATGCTTTGCTCCTAAAAATTTGGACACAAGGATGGGGTGGGGGCTGAAGTCTTGGAGTGGTTCATATTTTCTTTTCAAAATATTTTTGAACAGTTTGTTGACAATGAATGAAGTGGAAAAATAAGGCTCTGTTGATGTCAAGTGATTCCTCAGTCCAGATGTGGCGGGGGCGAGAACGCTTCCACATTCATGACATGTTGTAAACATATCTGGCATCCCTAGTGTGCAGCCCAGTGCCGTCTGCCAGGGGAGAGCTGTGCACAGTCAGCAGAACCCAACCACTCCTGGAACATCCGGGGCCTCCAACATACAATCTGCTTTCAAATTCCAAACTGCTGTGCAAGATCCAGCCTAGACGAGAATATGTCTTTAGCTTGGCTATGCAGCTTTAGTGATAAGAATGACTAGACAGTGACGGTTCAAAATAATACAAGTGGCTATGTGAGTTCTTTCAGTTCTTCTGAGGAGGGGAGCTATCTGGCCTGTCACAGCTGGCCTACCTCCACAGATCCTTTTGGATTTCTTCCTATCACCCTCCTTTTCCCCTCCCGACATGAGGAATGTGTGGGGACCTATGTGCTTTGTGTGAACTCAGGAGTTTTGCCCTATGAGGATGACACATTCAGGCTGGCATCCTTGCTTAGTCAAGGAGCCAGGTCCTGCAGGATAGCTGGTCCTGGTCGGCCTCTGCCAGGCCTTAGTGATCATGCTTCTTCCTATAGCTCACTCCAGCCCTCTGCTCCCCACTGCCACCTGCCCCACCTCTGCTGGGCCCTCCAAGCTCTGATCTCTCCTTGAGGCCTTGTGAGTCAGGCTGGGAGCATCAAGCAACCTGGGGATTCCTAATGGTGGGCCAGGGTCCTTCCTGTTTTCTGGGGTCCTGTTGTTCTGAGGCCAGTAGGGGCAAGGCTCTCCAGGGCAGGCCACCCAAGAGCTGGCTCAGGGAACCACATGGTAGGGCACACTGACCTGTAGGAACACCTGTTACCTCTCAGGGCCCTTGCTGTCAGGATATGCTCCGTACTTGGAGGCAGAGTGAAAGAGGCTGGGGGTGGCACACAACCCCTCTGTGCTGAGGACACAGAGTCCCACCCAGGCCCTGGCTAAGCTGGGCAGTGCTATGACCTTAGTGAATACTCAGCAGAGTGTTCCTTTTGCTTGCTTCTGCCTATGCAAACAGCCCCAGAGGAGGGAAGACACACCAGACAATGTGCTCATGGGGTACAGAGAAGCACGCTGGGCTTCACCGAAGTGGACTGAGGGTGACCTACTCGGCTGCAGCCATGGACAGCTGGATGTGGGGTGTCTGTGTGCTCTGCTGGTGGAGCCCATTAGGAGCTGTGAGTAGACCACTCAGACCCACTGATCTTCCCCAGCATTTGAGTCACTCCCTTTGAGATAGGTGGCTGGCTATGGGTTGAGGGGTCCCTTAGCTTCCCAGAAAGTCTGTCCTGATTCTCAAGATCTTCCTGGAGCCGAGTGGAGTGGAGCTCACCTCCCTGGTGCTTCCCCCAGGACCTGCCTGTGCCTCTGGGGGCCGTGGAGACACTGTGACCCCCAGTGCCTTGGAATGGGGAGATACACTCAGGCCCTCTCCTTCCCACCTGTGTGCTCACTCGGAGCCGCGCATCCCAGCCCTTGCCATGCGCTTCCGACATGATCATAGGCTCTGCCTGCCCACTAAGACTCTCCCACCACCCTCAGTTTGGTTGTTTCCTTGAAGAAGTTGTGTCCAGGACCTGAGAGGGTCTCTGAGTAGTTAGTGAATACCAGCTGCTCCTGCTGTGCATTTAGAGGGCTCACTCTTCCTCCCAGGATGCACTAGGTGGGAGAAGCTTCGGGCTTGGAGCACTGATTCAGGGTACAAAACAATCACAGCCTGCGTGCTACAGGCTCCCAGCAGTTTTTCCAGGTCCCTGCAGGTGACAGCAGGGACTAGGAGAGGAGTAACAGGAGACCCCTTCTACCCCCCAATTTCTGCTCTGGTGGAAGAATGCCTCCCAGCGTCCTGGGTGCATAGACTGTAAGCCGGAGTCCTGGAGCCATGACACTGTGTGACCAGGGGCAAGTCCCTTCCCTTTCCTGAGTCTCCCTTGTCTCTGAAACAAAAAGAGGAAATCCTATGTGCTCAGCAGGCAGTGTAGAGACTGGGGTCTGATTTGTCAGGACAGAGTACAGGGCGCCATGTGAGTATCTTCCATGGCCCACCCCCTCTTCTCCACGTTTAGCAGAAGGCCTTAAGTCAGTGGGGCACCCGGCAGCAGTGCTGGTGCCAACACCAGAACTAGAACTCATCCTCTTCCACTGAGGGCTCCAGCCCCCATGGACCTTTCGAGGGGCAGCAGTCACAGGGAGCAAGGCTAAGCGCTCTCTGCGATGGGCTCTCTCCTACAGAGGGTGTGGGGCTGGTTTGGGCACGGGCCTGACTCAGCAGGGGCATTTGGGTGTCTAGCCATCTCTCCAGCCTCACTTCTTTATTCCCCTGTCCACTGTCCACCTGACAGCTGGCCCTGGGGCTGCATGTCCCAGACCTGGCCGAGCCTCTCTGAGTTTGTTTCTCCTCTTGGGAAGTGCAGGGATGTCATGTAGGCCCATCATTTAGGTGGAGGCAGCTCACTCATAGCCCTGGTTCCTTTGGCTTTAGTGGTTCCCAGACAGTCCCCGAGAACATGTCCCAGGAGGAGATGGGATCCCAGATGGCAGAGTGAAGGACAGAGGCCACAGCTTTCCAAGCCCGAAGGGTGACAGTCAGTGAGGTTGATTGCATAAGAGAGTCACTTTCTCCTGTTCAGGCCTCTGTTCGGTTTTCATTTTCCTGTGATCTGGGGCAGTAGGAGGAAGAGGTGTTAGGAGTTCTGACTCCGAGTCCCAGCCCCTTAGAGGATCTGCTGAGATGCCAAGTCCTCAGTCCACTGCGGGGCTGCGGCCTGGTGCCATCCCTGCTGGCCTGCAGTGTGAGGCACGTCTCAGAGCTATTGCCAGGGAGACAGCTCACTTTCCAGTTCTCTAATACCAATCCCTGTGGACCCTGGGCAGCACCAGATCCTGGAAGCTCCTAAGCTGCAATCCTTCATGATGGAGGCAATTATCCTTCCACAAATCTACCCATCAACCCGCCCGCACTCCCTTCTGATACAGGATTCCTCGCTCACCTACTAGCCATCTGCCCAGCCGTCCACTCATTTATACATGGAATCGTCCATGCACCCATCAGTCCATGCACTCACCTGCTCACCCCCTTCCATCCATCCATCCTCCATCCTCATCTATCCATTCGTTTGCTGTCCCACCTCATCCACCCACTCCCTGCTGCACCCTTGCTGTGAGCCCCTGGGCATCTGGCTATGCTCCTGATGAAGTCTGTGGGACAGAGTTCACTTCTTTGCCTTTTTCTTGGCTCACGGGGTCTTCGTATCTCAATCTCTCTCCTTTTCTTCCCCTACTTCCATCATCAAATCTAATTCTCTGGCACTGACCTCCCCTCTCCTTCTTATAAGGTGACAACACCGGGCCATGCAAGATTCTTACAGCAGCCAGGCCTCAGACTCAGTGAATAGGGAAGGCTGCGTATTCGCAGGTTTGGGGGATTGGCACGTGGACTCTCTGGGGCCACTATCCTGTCTGCTGAGGGAGGAGAACAGGACAGAGGCTGTGCAGGGCAGGGGAAAGGCCACATTACAGACTGAGGTGGGCACTGTTGAGGGATCCTTGGAAGAACTAGTTCAGTGTGTTTCAGAACATAATTCCATGAGATGAGAAGGAGGAGAACTTGCTCAAACTTCTGCTTGTCTTTCCTTCCCTTCCTTTTTTTCTTCTCTCCTCCTCCTTGCTTCCTTTTTTTTGCTTCTCCCTCCATCTCTCTCTTACTCCCTTCTTCCCTTCCTTCCACCAAACTGAAGGACCACGAGATACACCTGGAGCGCTGAGGGGCAGGCCATGCTTAGGACCAGGGCACAGCAGGGACTAAGGCTCTGTCTCTCACCTGGGCCCTGGGGCCAAGCCCGGGCAGCACCAGCTGGGGTCACCCTGCTCCCTCTCTGCAGGTACAGGGACAAGTGCACCCAGAGTGTGACCTCATCACCCGGCTGCAAGAGGATGAGAGCGCGTGTCTGCAGGCAGCCGAGGGCATGCCCAACACCTCGCTGAGTATGGGACTTGGGCGGGTGGGGGCATCCCCGGCTCAGCCCTCTCCCCGCCTCACACCTCGGAGCACTGGACTGCTGTCCCCTTGGCGGGGCTACCCCTGGTCTCCCATCTGTCTGTCCAGGCTGCCCTAGGATCTGGGATGGACTACTGTGCTGGCCTGTGGCAGGCTCTGGAGAGTGGGTGACCCTGCCCTGCCCGGACTTCTTCTCCCACTTCAGCTCAGAACTAGGTGAGAGGTCCTGGTTGTGTAGGTGGTGGGGAGGAGAGGTGGTTTCATCTGGGATGGTGGCACAACCTAGAGGGCACATTGTTGACATTGGAGGCAGACCTGTGAATGCCAGCCTCCCCTCTGCTGGCATGACCCTGGCGCCTGGCCCCTCCTGAACACTAACCTGATCTGGGGAGGGTGGAGGAGGGTGGGGCTTGGCTGGGTGCTCAGATGCCTGGGATGGGAGGGTAGCAGGCACCTGCCTCTGTCCACCTCCCCTCTAGGTTCTGCTCAGAGCTCCCTTTGAGGGGCTGCCCTTGGCATGGTTAAGGTCATCTCACTACTCTGCCCTCCAGGGAAGGATTCTCTCTGCTAACAGGGCAGCTGGGGGCTGGAAAGGGAAGGCCTAAAGTGTGGCCAGGCCAGCTGGACCTGGCGGGCCAGAGGGAGGGCTCTCCTTCTGGTGCCGAGGGCTCTGTGCAAATCCTTCTGTGTCCCAAGGCTCCTTCAGCCTCTCCTGGAAGAGGGAGCAGTCATGGTGACCACAGGTCCTGGCTTTCCCCTAGGGACTGTGAAGCGGGATTGTACTATCACAGGGTGGTCAGACCCCTTCCCGCCATACCCTGTGGCCTGCCCTGTGTCCTTGGAGCTGCTGGATGAAGAGGTAAAAGGCTTTGGACATCTAAGAAGAAGGTTGCCATGGACATTTATGGGAGTGATGGACTGCATGGCTAGGAGAGAGGTGGGCTGCCATTTCCAGTCTAGCCGTCAAGCTGGAATCTGCAGAAGCCGGGGCGGCAGCACACACCTGCAATCTATGCACTCTGGGGAGTCAGGGCAAGAGAATCTTGAAGCCACGCTCAAACTGGGCAATTTAGTGATGAGGGAGATTGTCTCAGAACAAAAAAATTACAAAGGGCCGAGAATGTCCAGGCTCCACCCCCAGACTCCAACAGAGGGCGCTAAAGTGTCTGGGTAGTGAGGTCATCTGCTAACTCCTCACGGCTGACTCTGGCCCCTTGGATGGAGGCAGAAGGGAGGCAGAAGGTGGGTGGGAGATGTACTGGCTCCTGTCTCCTTGGTGAGCCTCTGTGCTAGGCCTCTAGGGTATCTGCAGGAGCCAAGACCCCGGGCAGCACTGGCAAGATCCTTTCCCACCCTGGTCCTCAGTCTACATGGAATGACTACGGCCAGGGTGCAGACAAGGGGTGATTCTGGCCTACAGGGGCCCCCAGGCTGCAGCCAGCAACTCGTATGCTGTACATGGAGCAGGGCTTTGGACAAGCATGTGCATGCTCACAAACCTGTTTCTTCCTCTCCTTGGCTCTGAGAGGCCCAACATGAAAGTGGTCATTTTTTATGAGAAGATTGAAGCCAAGAGGGACAGGAGTGTAAGGACAGGGACCAGGGTCTGCGTCCTCACCTCTGCTGGCCAGACGGGACTCTGATTGGTTCCAACACTCTGGCACAGATGGGGCTTTTTCCTGCCTGCCTGCAGCTGTCCCCAGGGTCCAGTTTATGTGGGGACATTGTGTTCCAAGCTGGCGGGCAAGCGGGATGTCAGGAAGGATGTCTGGTTTCCTCTGGGGCCATCACTCCCCGGGATGAGCTGTAGCTGCGCTCTGCATCTCCACCTGTCAGGCCCCAGCGGAGCAGGTGGAGAGAGGCCATGAGCATGTGCCTTGCTTACCCAGGGCGCTTCCCACACTTCCAGGGAGAGACAGGCAGGCTTCTGCTTGACTGACAGGCCCTTGGTCCCCAGCTCTGACTTGCTTCCATCTCTTCGCAGATGTCTTACTTCTCCACCATGAAGATCATCTACACCACAGGCCACAGCATCTCTGTCGTAGCCCTTTTTGCGGCCATTGCCATCCTGGTTGCTCTCAGGTCCACCACCCCATCACTTGTCCAGTAGCCTTCATTGGCTCCCCAGCACCCGGAGGGCCGACTGTGACTTTGCCAGGATAGTTACGAGCTTCCCAGGTCCAGGCATCATGACCACATGTTCCTCCTTTTCCTCCAACATATCAGTTATCTTTTCACACACCAGAAAAACACTCTGACAGTCATGCCTGTGCTTACCTCGAGCTCACTGTTCGGTTGGGAGGCCTCCTAATGTGTATGTCTCCAAAACAGAAGTCCAACCCTTCTTGATTATTCCGATGCTCAGACTTTCTAAGTCTGAGCCGCAGTCTGGCAGGTGAAGGCCTTTGCCCAGGATGGGGTATCTTCAGATAACCCAGGAGACTCTGTTTCAGCCTCAGAGCCCTGGATGGGGCACTACTGCAGCCAGAGCCCAGGGCAGTGGCTGCTCAGCTGGCCAGCAAGGCTAAAATGTCAAGTCCAGCTCAACCTGGATCAAGTTAGTTGGACTTGATTCCATTTGATGTATCTTGACCTGATTCATTTTCATGCAGTTCCACTTACTTCCTGCTCAGCTTACTGCAGCCAAGCCAGGTCCCTCTTGGAGCACCGAGAAGCCCCCGGCCCACTGGCCAGCTGTTCCTCATCTCTCCCACCTGTCCAGGAGGCTCCACTGTCCTCGGAACTATATCCACACCCAGCTGTTCGCCACCTTCATCCTCAAGGCTGGAGCTGTGTTCCTGAGGGATGCCACACTCTTCCGCGATGACATAGAGCACTGTACCTTCTCCACTGTAAGGGCCATGGGAGGGGAGGCCAGATACAGGCTTGGTGTGCCTGTGCCATGCTGTGAGGGCCCTGAGCTCCCTCGTGTGCACAGATCTGGGAACTTCTGGGTGGAAGAAGCTGAGAGCTGGGGGAGACCTGAAGGACTTCAGGAAGATGGTGGCTGTAGAGCTAGGTAGGTGGTGGCTGAAAGTAGGCTAGGAGGCAGGACCTGTGTTCAAGTGAAGACACTCAAAGACAGAAGGGCCTGGAAAGGGGCCACAAGAGAAAAGGTCGTGAAGGCTGGAGATCATGCATGGGGCAGCGTGGAGGCTGAGCACCTCTGAGGCTGTCAGCAAGACAGACCACAGCTATCTCGAAGTGAACCAATCAGTGGGTGAGAACAGTGGGAGAGGGACCTGAATTGACTAACAGGAGCATTAACACTTGGATATTGAGCACATACAGTGCTATGCAGCATGCTAAGTGCATTACAGATATGATCTCCTTTAATCTTCCAAGACCAAAGCCTGCCTTTAGCCCTGTTTTGTAGCTAAGGGACAGCAGCAGGGTGAGGGTTGGGGCTCAAGGCCTCTCTGCAGCTCTCCACTGTTGGTGAGCAGAGATGTGCATGCACCAGGTGTCCTGTCCTGGGCGTCTGCATCTCTGAGATCCGTGTGTGAGATCCATGGTCCATCTAGCTCCAAGAGGATGGGTGAGAGGGAAGATGCGTGGTAGCAGCACTTGTGCAGTTTCCCCCTTGATGGGGTCATGAGATGGGCACAAGTAGAAAGTTAACATGTGAGGAGGCTTCATGGCTATGAAGTGGTGAACTTGAAGCCAGCCTATCGCGATCCCGCACCCCTGTTCTTGGCTACTATCTTAGAGTGCCCCATCCTGTCTGAGGCAGCCCTGGAGCTGGATAGAGGTGGACAGGCCTAGAGATTCAGGGTCTTGGTGGAGTAGGGAAGCTCTGGTTGGGTCTGTAATGAAGCATCCAGGTTTCTTGCCCCCAGGTCCTGTGCAAGGTCTCTGTGGCTGCCTCCCATTTTGCCACCATGACCAACTTCAGCTGGCTGCTGGCAGAAGCTGTCTATCTGAGCTGTCTCCTGGCCTCCACATCTCCCAGCTCTAGGACAGCCTTCTGGTGGCTGGTTCTTGCTGGCTGGGGTGAGCACTGCAGGCTAGGAAGGCCCCGGAAGCCCCAAGGCCCAGAGAAGAGAGGGGACGGGCTATAATCCTCCTGTTTTGGAAAGTGGTCCCTCAGGCCTCGCTGGTCCTGCTTTTGCAGTCCCTGTGTGGCTGGCAATAGCAGTGGGAGGAGGGAATTGCTCTCAGAGCCATGGAAACAGAATCTTTCCTCAGAGCCTTTCTGTACACAGGACTGCCCATGCTGTGCACAGGAACCTGGGTGGGCTGCAAGCTGGCCTTCGAGGACACCGCGTGAGTCCTAGCAGCTGTCTTCTCTGCATATCTGGGGGCAAGGGCTAGGTCAGGTGGCTAGGCATCAGGCCTTTCTCAAGGCTGGGAAGAGAGAAGGTCCCAGCTCCGGTGAGGTGGAGGAAGGGCTGCCTTCAGGAAGCCGGGCAGAGGCAGCCCCAGGGCAGAAGGGCCAGGGCTTCTGGATGGGGAGGGAGATGCGAAGCCATTAGAGAGCTCAGGATGTGCGAGGCTAGCAAGGAAACATTAGACAAATTGGTTCATCCATCGAAGTGGAGAAAAGTTGGCTCAGCCTGAACTGGGAGGAGGCCCATGAGGCTGAGACAGAAGATAAGGCCAGAGGGAGGTAGGATGAGGCGTAAGCCATGAGGGCCTTGGAAAAGAGGAGTGTGGGAGGAGAGAGGGAATGGGAGGCTTGGTTACTGTAGAGAAGGGGGCTGGCTTCAGCCTTGGCCTGTCCTCTCCCCAGGTGCTGGGACCTGGACGACAGCTCCCCCTACTGGTGGATCATCAAAGGCCCCATCGTCCTCTCTGTTGGGGTCAGTCCTTGTGGCAAGTGTCCTTTGTATTATTTAGCCAGCCTCCCTCAGTCTGTAGAAGGGTTGCACACAGCTGGAAACAGGACTCCGGGCTGGGAGGCAGGAAACTCAAGCTCACCTGGTCTGCTGTGTCTCTAGGTAACCCTCTCCCAGCTTTAGGACCCTGTCAATGGGTGTGCTGGCCACAGATAACCCACTGTTGGGTGAAAAGCAGGGGTGGGGGCCAAGGAATCCTGCCTGGTTCCCACTCAGAACAGGAGGTTCTGAGGATGGCCTAGTATGGCTCTGTGAATGTGGGGATCTTTGTCAGCATAGCAGTTCTTCAGGGACAGACACTGATTTGTGCTACAGAAGCCTGGCCTCTGAAGGCAGGTAATTCTCACCTTTGTTCTCAGGGTGCAGAAGGAAAGTTCTCAGAGCTCCCTCTCTGCACTTCCAGGTCCCCATGTGGGACTCCAAGTTTCAGGCTGTGTTGCTCTGGAGCAATGATGGTGAACCTTTCAGAGCTTTCAGTGGTACACACAGCTGGCCTTGGCACGTGTGCCATAGGTTCGCCACCAGTTCTAGAATAGCCATCAGTGCATCTATCCTTGGGCATCTTCCCATGCCTCAAGGATCTGGGGTTTCTAGTGCCCCCAGAGTGGCTGGGACTCCACCACAGGCCACCTAGGGCAGCCACTTCCCCTTGCTTTCTTTTTTTCTGCATCTTGTTTCTAGGTGAACTTTGGCCTTTTTCTCAATATCATCCGCATCTTATTGAGGAAATTGGAGCCAGCCCAGGGCAGCCAATACACACACTCTCAGTACTGGTACTGTGTGTGTGTGTGTGTGTGTGTGTGTGTGTGTGTGTGTGTGTGTGTGTGTGTGTCTGCATGCGCGTGTATGCATACGCGCGTGTGTTTGCACGAGTGTGCGCACATGTGCATGTGTGTATGAATGTGTTGAGGGGCTGAGGGAAGACATGTAGAGGCAATAGTTCATTATGCTTCTCTCTCACCAGGCAGCCATTCAAGATCCCAACTCCATCCAATTCCCTATGTCCCCAGAGAGGCTAGATGTAGTCCTGACACTCCAGGAGATGGTGGTGTAGGAAAGTGGGGGACTCCCAAACATTGGTGATCTGGGCTGGGGATATAACTCAGTGGTTCCGGCGCCTGTCTTGCAAGCGCAAGGACCCAGGTTCGATCCCTGGTATCCACATACCATACTGGGCGTGGAGACTTACCCCCAGCAGCAACCAGTACCACATACCACAGTGCCGGGCGTGGTGGCTCACGCCTGTAATCCCAGCACTCGGGAGGCAGAGGCAGGAGGATTGCTGTGATGTGAGTTGGAGGCTGAGCTCAGGGCCAGCCTGAACCACAAAGCGAGACCCTGTCTCAAAAAATCCTAAACAAAACAAAACAAACAAAACAAAAAACATTGGTGATCTAACTAAAAACCTAAGAACTGGATTGATTCCTACAGGGATCTGGAGATGAAAAACCTTTGAAATCAGGGGCAGAGGGGGGTCAGGAAGAGTTTCCAGGAAAAAAATTGTATTTGAACTAGGTTTTTAAAAAGGCATAGAACAAGGCATTGGAACAAGCTAGAAGGGAATCCAGGGCCCCATAGCAAGGAAGGCCAGGAAAGTGTGGGAAGATGGAATGTTCTGCGTAGGTGTGAGGGGGTGCTGCGTGGTATAAACTGGTACATGTGGAGTTTCTACTCCCAGCGTGGACTCTCAGAGTTTTCCTTCCCTATAGGCGCCTGTCTAAGTCAACACTTCTCCTCATCCCGCTGTTTGGAACTCACTACATTGTCTTTAACTTCCTGCCTGATGATGCTGGCCTGGGCATTCGCCTCCCCCTGGAGCTGGGGTTGGGTTCCTTCCAGGTGAGGCCTGCACATGTGCTTTTTCCTGCGGGTACTTGGGTAGGAGGTCTTGGATAACTTCACAATTGGGTGAGGATTGTTATGATTCATCCATCCATTCAACTATCTGTCTGTCCATCTTCCATCCATCCTGCTACTCTCTATTCATTCAACTACCATATCCAGCCATCCCATTACCCATGCACTCATCCCTCTGTCCAGCAACCATTCATCCACCCATCCTGTGCTGAGCACCTATTTTGTATTGAGTAATGCACTCATTTTAGAAGATGCAGAAACAATGAAAGAGAAGCAAGGCTAGCAGAACAGTTCTGGGTGCCTTACTATGAGGATTACATAAGAAAATGTATCTAGCATATAGTGACGAATGTATTGGAATTCTCTTTCACAAAGACCTGGCCCAAGCCATAGACTGGGGATGTGTGGGAAGGCGCACTTGCAGGCCGGCTGAACTATTCTCATAGTTTTTCCTCTGTGGTCCCACAGGGCTTCATCGTTGCCATCCTCTACTGCTTCCTCAACCAAGAGGTGTGTGACTCTGTTTTCCCTGATTCATGGAGCTCTCCTTGACACCAGTCCTAAGGCCCCTTCTCATCTTAGGCTGACTTCTGTCATCTTCACTCTTTTGATCTTTAGTGGGTATCAATCCTGAGCTCCTAGATCAAGCCGACTCTGTGCTTTCTATAGATGTCTTTTATTCGTCCCTCCTCTGATCCAAGCCAAATTCTATTGTCTACTTGTCAAGAGGTGGCAGGAGTCAAGGGACAGTTGGGGAGGAGTATTCCTGCTGGGGAAGGGACAATGAGAACAAGCCAAGATGGTGGTAGCCGTGCTGGGAGCTGGGAAATAGAGTAAGATTCAGAGACAGTGAGGAAGACCCAGAGCAGGACAAGGGAAACAGAAAGATCCTAGAAGAAGGAGACACACAGACTAGACCAAACAGAATTGGAAATCAAATGAATGGACACAGCAGAAGCACTATGGTACGCGTGGAATAGTGGAAGATGCAGAAGGATGGAAAGGGAAGCTGACCCAGGGGAGCTGGTGGACTTACCCAGTGTGTCATCTTGCTGTGCGCAGAGAAGTGTGAAATCCAGCTCAGAGACCAGACTTGGAGGCCCTCATAGTACGTACAAGCAGGGTCATGGCTCCCCCTGGTGGCCACAGACCTGTCCAGGGCTCATCCCTCTATGGTGACCAGGTTGCACTTGCCCTAAGCCTAGCTGGGGTGTGCTGCTCTCTGTTTCACCTGCCCCCTCTGTACCTGACTGCTGCTTTCCCCTGACTCTCTGCACTCCCAGACCAGCCTCCTGAGCCCTGTGCAGCCTTCTCTGGCTCTGGAAAGCAGACACAGAGCTGTGATCTATGGGCTAGCAGGTTGTGCAATAGGGAAAATGCAATAGGTCTAGGAAAGGGGGTTCAACAGGACAGCTGAGAGATCTGTCTCGGGGATCAGTGTTGGAGTCCTGGTTGCATATCTCTACTGACAAGGAGCTTACTGTTCCACTAGTGCTTTCTGTGCTGGGGCAGCTGGGAGGTCATCTTTATGTAAACAGGAGCTGTCTCCCTTTTATCTCTCATTACAGCCCCAGCTCAGCTCTGTCAGGTGGGGGCAGACCCCTAGTCCCTGTGTCCCCAGAATCCCTGCAGAGATGTGAAAATACAGTCTCCCCCTCTTGCTTCCCCAGGAAGTTTTGCTTTCAGTTCTCTTGTACCTCAGAGAGAAATCTGGGTCTTTCCTTTCTTCATTCATGTCCTCTAGACAGAGTCCTGGTGGGTACACTTCAGCTAACAGAACTGAACCCCCAAGCAGGAGTAGGCAGAGTCATTCAGAGTAAGTGCTTGGCCAGCAATTCAAGAGAACACCCAGAAATGATATAACTAGGATCAGACAAAGGAGTGCTGAAAGGTAGAGAAATGAACTAAAGGCAGTGGACAAATGTACCTGGAGAAGAAGGAAGTAGCGCCCTCTGCAGGCGGTACTGAGCAGTCAGCGCCAGTGACAACCGGGCCTTTGGACTTAATGTTTTCCCACCTGGACCCTCCCTCCACTCAGCCGCAGGAAGTTGAGTAGTGAATGCCAGTGGGGCCTTCCTGACATCCTCTTCCTTGTCTCTGGAGGTGAGGACCGAGATCTCACGCAAGTGGCACGGCCAAGACCTTGAACTTCTGCCAGCTCGAAGGACCAAATGGACTGTACCTTCCCACGCTGGTGCCAAGGCCCTGACATCTGTGTGCTAGGCGAGGCCGGCCACACCCAAAAGCTAGAGCGCACCCCTGCGCTTGGGCAGCTGCCTGGTGCCCATGATGGTCTGGAAGACAGACTGTAGGATCCCTCATGCCGCGCTGCTGACCGCTTTAGCAGGGGCAGCGCTGCCGCCCTGGCTTTGCAGCTGACTTTTCCCAGTCTGTGTATGTCCCACGTGCTGACTTCCTTGGCTGTTCTGTGTCTGTTCTTCAGATCGTCTCCCTCAGGTCCAGGGCTGTAGCCCAAAGCCTGAAGGAGCCAATAAACATGTACACAAATGACACTCATTTGAATGTGTCAGGCGTCTCCAAAGGGGCCATGCCTGCATGTTTTATTTGGACTTCCAGTTCGTAGAGTTGTGTCTCTCATTCTTTGCTTCATTCTGCATTGTCATCACTAGACTCTGCAAGGCTCCTTGGGTTCATTTATTTTTAAAATGTGTTCTGTTTGGTCCTCACGTGCTCTTCTATTCCCCTCTTCCCACAGGCACAAAAGCCAATGAGTTTAATGTGAATCGGTGTGTTTCTGTTTCTTGAAAAAAAAATGGCATGTTGCATATGTCTGTTTGGAACTTATATAAATGCTATAGGGTGTATTTCTCATCCTGCTCCTACATTTTCCTCCTTAGCTTTGTGCTTTCTAGAGACCTTGCTCCCTTGTTGCTGCGCATACACCTGCCCCACTGTTTTGACTGTGTATGAGACACATGGTGCAGTCACCCATGGGTTACCTGTCACTCTCCCTGTAGTAGACATCTGGCTGCATGTCCCTCATGGGCTGGTAAAGCCAGTTTTCTTCCAGACTTTCCCCAAAGAATCAGACATGCCTAAGTCCTGATAAGAACATGCACTGCCTGGGCTGGGGAGTTACCTCAGTGGTTCAGGCGCCTTGTCTTGCAAGCACAAGGGTCCTGGGGTTGATCCCTGGTAACCACATACCATACTGGGTGTGGGGACTCATGCCCAGCAGCAAGCAGTACCACATACCACAGTGCCGGGTGTGGTGGCTCACGCCTGTAATCCCAGCACTCGGGAGGCAGAGGCAGAAGGGTTGCTGTGATGTGAGTTGGAGGCTGAGCTCAGGGTCAGCCTAAAGTACAAAGCGTGACCCTGTTTCAAAAAAACCCCAAAAAAACAACAAACAAACAAACAAACAAAAACATGCACTACCAGAGTGCAGCTGCAAACCAATTTCCTCCTTAGCACTGTCTATCCTTCTTCCACTCTCCTCTTCAATAAGAGGGCAGAGGGAGACCCAGGCGTTGTCTTTGGGGACCTGGTTGCTGACTGATAGGTGCTGACTGGAGGGACCTCAGGGCAGAGAACAAGTATAAGGCACTGTCTAGGTCAGAATGAGATCGGCCCTTTGTTTGGCTGACCCACAGCCGAAGTGTCCGCACAACTTGGAACCATGCTTCCTGCCTCCTGGAAGCCTATTCTCACTCCATTCCCATGACATTTCACCTTTCCCTGCCACCCTGACCACCCTCCTGCAACCTGTGCCAACTTGGGCTGATAGCCGGGTGTCATTTGCCCTGTCCTGGACCAAGTTTGAGGTTTCCCATCCCTGGGATTTTCTTCTGCAGAAAGATGTGCTTGTCTTCCATGTCTGCCTGGGCCAGAGCTCCTTTCTGTGCTGCAGGAGCTGAAGGGCCAGGGCGGAGGCACGCAGGGGTGTGTGTGGCACAGGCTGGTGGACACCCCTCTCCCCCACACTAACAAGGCTTCCTGTGAAGGGAGACATGGTTACCTGAAACCCAAGGTCACTGTTACTACTGAGGCCCAGCCCCCTGACTCCTGCCTGGTCAGACAAATGTCAGAGTCAAACTGTGGTCTGGAAAACCCAGCGTACATTCCTTCCCTTATCTCAATCATAGAAGTAACATATCCCTCACAGGAATTTGGGAGATGCAGGAAGAATTAAAGAAGAAAGTAAAGATCAATCATAATCTTTCTACCTTACAACATTCTTCACTGATATTTCTGTTTGTTTCCTAAAAGGGGCTTTCTCTGAGTATTTGAAACACCTTGAAGTCAAAATACATTTATAAGTTTGTCTCTTGGTTTTTTTGTTTGTTGGTTGGTTTTTTTTTTTTTAAATTATCTTTATTGGTACATTAAATATACACATCATGATTGCACTCCATAATGGGGATTTGTACCAGTATAAGACACAACTTAATTCTCATTTTTTCCCATAGCCCCACCCACCCTACCACCCCCCCCATATATATAAAATTTGTTTCCTTACTTTTTTGTTACAATCTCAACATTGTCCCCTTT